>JAPUBX010002129.1:0-131109 GCA_028672205.1 Proteocephalus fallax | reverse complement strand
TATGATATGGGTTGTTGCAAGAGTTTTCATCTGGAACCTTAATATACGTACTCTAAAGTTGGGTAGGCGAACTTCGGACAGTCAGGCAACTTTGATTCGGTAGTTCTGTAGCGTTGATGCATTGGCTGCTTGTGCCTAAAAGAGGCTTAACATTCCTGCAGCCGTCGTTTAGTTTCGTGTAGTGGTTAAATCTTAATGTAGGTTTGGAGAAGGAGGTTTCGCTGGTTACCAGCTAGCTAATTTGTCACCTCGGTCTCTCGGGGGGCCTGAGCAGCGTCGCTTCCCGGGTTCACCGTAGCATTAGTTCAGCTTTGGATACGATACATTTTCATGAGGTTTTTATTATTATTTTGGTACTGGTAGCTTCTCCAGCGACAACCGGCTTTGTTAGAGAGGTGGCGAATTTGAAAACAGTGTTGCTTAGTTCCTTAAAAAAATGCTGCAATTCAAAATGTTTTTAATAGTTTTTATCGCACACCACATCGGTCACAAGCCGAATAAACGAAGCCTTCTTTGAATTTAGATGTGCGTCCGGTCACCTTTACTACATGCGTATTTCTGTTTCCACTATGCTGTATCACCCGCCTTGCAAATTGCCACTTTAAATCCATACAATGCAAACACTTTGTATTCCTAATAGCGGGCTAAGATAATAAAAATTATAAGATAGTTTACAGCGGTTTTAATTGCGACGACAGCAATGTTTGAAGTCCTTGTTTTTGTTCATGTCATGAAAAGTGGTAAATGAATAATGTTCTCTTAAAAAAATTGTAGATTAGGGGAAATATGTACAAATAGCGACGTGTGGAGAATAAGTGACCTTTAAGAGAATCAAGATCCCTATTTCCTTCACAGACGATTTGGCTCATTTTTACTGTATAAACGATTACGGAGAAACCGATTGCACGTCAAAGTCCCTAATTGAAATAATGGCGACAGAAAGCATTTCAATGGTGAACTGAATCTTTACCGTAACATTTTCTTTATTGCTTCTATTGGATTCCATTAAAAAAGATCACGGTTATTTCTTTAAAAAGCCTCTATTTTTCATTTTTGTTGCTTATTTATTATTATTCAGTTATATATGACGTGACTCTATTATCATGAATACGTTCCACGATAAATGGAATAAAATAATTCTCTGTTATCGCTCGGTATTTGTAGATTTAAATGTAGTTTCATACATACATCGTAGACATAAATATTTGTTTTCAACACGATCTTAAAGCGCGTTATATTAATTAATTATTTTAGCGAATCATAATCGTTCTGCCGTTTATTCATCTTAACTTTTTATCAGATCGAAATGGCTTTGGATGAGACGCTGAGATGCATACTTGTCTGGGTAATTTTAGCCAATAATTTATTTTGAAGATTCGCGAGTTTGATTTCGTCAATGAGAATTTGATGTTGGACGAATTATGTGATGGTATTTTACTTTCGAAAGTTCTTACAGCAGTGTAAGTGTTATATATAAATTTTATTGTTAGTTCTCCTTTATCATTTCCCGAATCCTGGTCCAGCCGAGTGAAAGGCGATAAAGAGCTGAGTCACCAGGATAAAGCAAGTTTCATTAAGTGGACATTTGTGTCATTTAGTGTGTGAATTCTTAATCATTAACATTTTAGAGCTTCAATTTAAACCACATTGTTGGAGGAATTTCGCGGTTCTTTGAAACGGTATGTGTGATCGCTAGTTGCTGTCGTAGTAGTAATAGTACTATCGTGTCTGTTGCTTTTATTGGGAATGATTGTATGGATTGTTCTAGAGGAATAGAAAGCAGGTGATGCAACATAAACGCTGAACATCGGCAGTCGGTGTTCATGTAACATGCGAATTCAAGTGTAGCGATTCACTCAAATCATTAGAATTTTTTTCTGCAAACAGGGTCCGCAATATGGAACATCTTATTTTTGTTTATCCTTTCTTTTCCTTCTAGGTTATTGACCAGCCTTTGGCTATTTATCAGCTTCCAAATGTAACATTGATCGGTAAAACAATTTATGGCGGTTTAAATAATACCCGATTTTATACTGTTAGCCGAGACCAAAGATACTGGAGAACTCGTGCGTCTTCTCCAACTGGTGATCTGTTGTGCTGTTAATGGCGAAAATAAAGAACAGTATATTCAAGCTATTCTTAACCTGGAATACGCAATCCAACAGGCTATCATGGAAGCAATCCAAGAGGCAAGCTTACATGATTTTTATTTTTTCATTACGCCAAGACTTGAATGGCGTTTGTTTTCCCTTCCCCACTCTCAAATTCTCGGCGAATTAGTTTTTCGCCTTGAAATGTGTGGGACTGGCGTTTCTACCTCGTTCAATGAGAAAATGAACACTGCAGCCAGTTTTGAGTTGCTGCCTTGAGGTGACACGCACACATATACCCACCTGCGTGCTTTTTTATCCATTGGTTCGGGGGTTTGCGTACGCACACGTTCTCCATCCGTTACTGTTGCCTCAGATTTATGCATTGCTATTCATTTGTGCGGTGAGTTGGAAGCTCTTCTTGTGGCACCGTTGCATGCTTTTGTTGTTGGGCTGCGTCATCTTATGGTTTTGCCTTCAGGGTTTCGGTTTGATGAAATCGATTCCATAATGGACACTTAACTTCAGGCCTCTCTACACAATCGCGCAGTTCCAATCCGCGCATTTGAGAAGTGTCATAACATCTTGGTTTTTATCGCCACCACAAACTGCGACTTTCTGAACGAAACCTCTCGTAATGGCATCGTCGCTTCCGCGGTGACAATCGATATTGTTTAGTAACCAGCCATTTATTATATTTCTTAAAAGCTTTGTGTGGGCCAGCCTCTCGCTGACAGTCGATATCAGCGCTGTTTGGTTGTCGTAAGAGAGGTTGACCCTGTTCTTCTGCATTTTAAGACACCTTTGTTGGTTATTACATGCTATTCACGTGCAAATGTGTAGCTTTCAACCGGGTTTTTTCGATTTCGCGAAAAGAAACGCAACTCTTACAGTTCTATATCCTGTTTTCCTGGAATATCAATCCCACATATTGATGTTAAATCAGCATGGCTTCCGTCCTCTACCCGGTCACTTTTCCGTCCTGTCAGGCCACTTAGTGTGCGAAATAAAGGTGTGGGGAATAAAGGTCCGCAACCCTATTCGCCGTTTTGACTGTTTCTGTGATTGGCGGGCGATCTAGTGCAAAAAAGGCTTCCGGAAGGGCTGTTGTGCTAAGTTTACACATACTTTCCCCATTTTTAGGTAATGAGTGAAAAATCATCCAAGGCCGATGAATCGTCTCTTATCAGTAAAGTGAGTTAAGCCGTCTGTTCACATTTTGTCTTATCACCAGCCGTACATGTGTTGCTTTCCTTTTGCTCATGACATGTTCCTTCCACTACAGAGCGATCGAGACGATGCGCTCGCCAAGAAGTGCCAGGACCTCGAAGTCAAAGTGAGTTAAGCCGTCTGTTCACATTTGAAAGTTTTATTTTTCTCAAGGTTTATCTCTAATCAAACGGAGAACACCAAGATACGCGGGTTGGGAGGGGAAGAGACCAGAAACGCGTAGGGGCCCTGGAAGTGAAGGCAGTACTGCGTGTATGTGGAATGAATAGGAGGCAAAGCAATCTAGTCATCACCACGTATCCGGGGTCCAACGGTTCCTATTCCATCACACAGATACCCGCTGCCTCGTTTAAAAGCTGGGTGGCGTTTGTGACGCTATTTGTACAGTGTTACTCGGTGGTGTAGCAGTCTGCTCTGTTGGCGAGGAACCTGGGTGCGACTCCCACCACGGGTGTCACTAAGGATAACACGAAGACGGTTTATCCACGAATTTTAAAATGTTTTGAAGGAGAAACTCTTCGGTGATTAGACGAGAACCGGTGTCTGTGCGTGACATGGTCTCAAATTGCCCGTCTATAAATAGTATCGTGTCATGCCGTGCCGTTCCGTGCCCCTTTTTCCAGCCAAATGTGCATTGTTGAACAGGTTAAAACGTAGGTTAAAATACATAGGGTTGCCCGAAACGCCCGGTAATCCTTCAACATGACAACGAAATCACCGCCCCAATTTCCCGTCTTCGCGCTTTTGTAGCTCTCGCATTTGGAGGCCGAGAAGTCGACGACCGAGGCTGACCTCGAGGAGGCCTTGCACCGAATTGGCCTGCTGGAGGATGGAGGACCGGCTGCGGCGGCGGCCACCGAGCCCGGCTCCGTCGGCTCCTCCCTCAAATTGCGCCAAGTGCAGGAGAAACTGCGCAGCGTCCAGGAGGAGCTCTTCCTAGCGGAGACAGGTAAACGCGCACTCTCCGCCCCAACAGTACTTTTGCCGGGGGGCCGCAGCAACCGGACTCTAATAAACAGCATGGGCTGCCTGAGAGGGACCTCAAGCAATTTTTATTAAACTGCAGGGGACGCCGCCACCTGTACACTACTACTTCTGCTTCGAATACTACTTATATTCCCATGAGTAGTTTTCGTGTTTAAGTGTTGACTACTGTCACCTCCTCCTCTTTGGGCGCCACTGCAGGGGACACCGCCACCTGTACACTACTACTACTACTACTTATATTCCCATGAGTAGTTTTCGTGTTTAAGTGTTGACTACTGTCACCTCCTCCTCTTTGGGCGCCACTGCAGTGGACACCGCCACCTGTACACTACTACTACTACTACTTATATTCCCATGAGTAGTCTTCGTGGAAATGCCAAAATCCGTGAGGCAGGCAGCTTGTCGTCGAAATATGAGGAATTGCATGCACATTTCATCTGTGTACAGTGAGACGGTATTTACCGTGGGACTCAGCACAAATGCCCCCGACACCCCCTTGTATCATTTGTATATTGTTTTAGATGCCCAGGAGGGGAAAATGCGCCTCTCTGATGCGATGGGGCTGATTGAGGATCTCAAAAAAAACGTGAGCTGTTTAATGATGCCTCCCTATTGCTTCACCGTGTAATCCGCAAAAGTGCAATCACTTGACTGTTGCCTGCGTGCGTGTGTGCCTTTAGTGTGAGGCGCTTTCTCTTCGCGCCGACGGTGCCGCCCACTTCAAGGACGAATTGGATATTGCGCGTGAAGAGCTCCGAGCAGCCAATCTGCGCGCGGCCTCCATGGACCAATTGAAAAAACGCGTCGAAGAGACCAATGCCCTGCGAGTTCGGTGCACCAAACTCGAGTCTGACAACGCCGCCTATCTGAAGAGAGTCGAACAGCTCGAACAGGTAAGAGCGGCATTTTGGAATCAACACATCTTATATGTGGTCTGGTTTGACTTGCGTCCGCATTCGGTTAATGAGTCTCCGGGCCTCGAAATGTAGAGACTGGCTCATGATGGTTCAGCGAAGGCTTCGGAGAGCATCCCTTTTCGACCCCGTCTTGTCAGGTAGAACAACTGGCAATCACAGCTGTTCTTATGTTTCAGGAGAACCGGCTGAACTCGAGCCTGCGGGTGCACGCCGAGGCGAACCGCCACCAGTCAGTCGAGGCGAGTTCTCGCGCCTCCGAACTTGAATTGCGCGCTCTCCGTGGCGAAGACGAGTTAAAACAAACTCAAGCCGATCTGCAGACCACCCTGAGAGAAAAAGACGTGAGTTTGTGATCCCAGGGCGGATGGGTGTTTATTGGGCGGCGCTTACCGTTGTAATCATTGTCATCATCATCCCGGGGTGCGCTCGAGGCTGCATCAGCTGCTTCATGGATGTCCCGGATTGCGGTGTTGAGCGTTGCCGAACCATTGCAGTCGACGGCGTGGTAGAAGAGTTGACAGCTTTTCCGTGTGTGAACACCACGCGTTGTTCTCCGCAGGCACCAGTGATCGAATACTTTAAATCTCTTGGTGGCCAGGTTCCACAGCCGTAGGTCAAGATTGGGCGGATGCCTGCGCAATGGACGACTGAAGGCTTTGATCTAATTTCGGAGCGTAGAGTCTCTGTGTTTCCGCCGCAAGTGAATATAGTCCGTGCTCCTTTGTTCTAACTGCTGGTGTCCTGGGTTACTGTCACGAAGTTAAAAAAACAATCAATCGCTCCTCAGGTGTTATTCGTTGTCTATTCGCAGACTCTCTTCGCGGAACTCAAACGACTGCGGGAACGTGAAATTACGCCACCGAGTCTTGGTAGGTCGTGAATCTACCCCCCTCCTTCTCCCCCACCCCCGTCTGGCAAGCAAATTCACGCTGATTGCATTTTGTTTTTTTAGCGACTTTGGAGACGGGCGATTCCATTGTCCTGCGAACGCCACCCAACACGTCGCAGGGCGCCGAGTAATTTGTTATTTTTTTATTTTGGCGAATTTCTAACCCTTCTCCCCGCCCTCACGACCTCTCACAAACGGCGGCGCGTTCGTTACCCTCTCCGCTTTCGCCGTTATCTTGAATTTGAGTTGGAGCATGGGGGTGGTTCTGCTTGCTTCCATCCGAATTCCTTCCACCGGGGTTGAAAGTTAATTGTATCCACTTCCTTTTGTAGACCCACGACTTCAAATAACGCTGACGTATATAAGGTGGAACAGCGATACCGTGGATACCTCGCGAAAGCTCTTGAAGTAAGTGTTCATTTTGTGTGATCCCACTCCTTGTGAAAAGACCCAAATTTGTGCGCACTGCTCCACACCGGAGCCGCCAAATCCTTGAAGCTCTTCAATTTTGCAGGTGATTCGTCTCCAGGAACGGCGAGCGGTCGCTGCGGAGAACGCTGTTTCGGCGTCCGCGATGTCCAGCGTCAGCAACACCAACATGGAGGATGGCGGTATCGACGCCGAAATTTCACGCCTCCACAGCATGGTCTCTGAGAAGCAGAATATAATCGATCAGCTCGAGGTATGCTATTGCCCAGGCGTCACTTGAGGCTCTCCTCTGGCCCAGCACTTCCTGATTCGACAAATTCGCACGATTAATTAGAATTTTGCCCCATTTCGGCCAATGAACGGAGACAGCCCAACTATGCGTTGACAAGCAAAACAATGCGGAATGGAGAAAAGCCGGCTGACTTTGTTTCGCGTCTATTGCGCCGCTGTTCACTGAAAAGACCTGACCTATGCGCGCGGAAGACGCCAGGAGATTGGAAGTAGTCGATCGCTGGTGTCTGGGACGCAGCCTAAAAGCAGACCTACGTGAAAAGCTTTCCAGTGACGAACACAGACGACCACGCTGTCTAGACACAGGGAAGCTATCTTCCATTCTATAGCGCCATCAGCACAATGACTGGGTTGGCGCTTTGGGAGCTTTGTTTGAACGGGAAGTGGGTTCCTTGGCAGTCGCAATGCGTGACACGAACACGGTTGTCTCGACGATTGAAGGATTGATTGAAGCAGCGACGTCGGCCACTTTAGGAAATTACGAGTTTCTGGTTCGGCGGTTTTTCAAAGACTCGAAATTATCCCATTCGACTGAAACTATAAAACAATATATGCTTACCGTCGGCTAAAACTGGTGAACTTCCGTTCTTTTAGCAACATCACGACCAGATAAGACGACAGCATGACGCTGAGGAGAGGATGGTTCTAGCCGCGTGGTACCACCTGGGTATGCGCATGAACCAATCCAATGCCGATACCTCTCTCCGTGGCAACGGGACAGCGCCGCAACAACAGGCGTCGGCCTCATTCTTGGCACAGCAACGCCGTCATCACCTGCAGTCCTCCCCGCCTTCCTCTTGCACTACTGATCGCTAATTAGTAGGCTCCTTGACAAATCAACAATCCTTGTACATATCGGTGGCGTAGATATAATTTACTTCATATTATAATCATTCTTTGCTTTCATTTCACAATGTATATCGGATACTAATTAAATGATATTCGGGCTCTGTTTTCAAATTGGTTCTTTTGAAAATACTCAGCGAGTTTGGTTGATAGGCGTTGTCATTTGCGATTATTTATGATCGATGACAATTACAGTTCCTAACTGAAGCCATTTTGATGCACTGGAGTGCTGGTGTTTGCAGGGAACTTTTAAAGAAAGTAAGAATCGGGCGACAACAGTATTCCAGGTAGGCCTCGCGCTTCCAGTACAGAATGCCACAAGACCTTAACAAAGCTGGATCAATGGTAGCTTTTGAGAATGTTTCACGAAATAAATTGCTGCCGACAAGCAACTTGTCAGAAAGAAGTTCATAAGAAACAAAGACCTGCCAACCCGTTGTTTTCGACGCCACGGGTGTGACACGGGAATGAATGCACCAAAAATTGGTGAAGAATCCTTCTGTACCTCCCGACGAGCTAAAATCGATAGAAGAAAAGATGCTTCCAAAAAGTATAATCAACCCATACGACAGCCTATAGACAAAAACCCATGCCGTTATGGCTGAAACTACCTTGATCTCTCTTCCAGCAACTGGCAGATCGAGATAAAATGCGAAGATCTCGCCGAAATGGCCTTAATTCTACCCTCTTGACTCACAGATTGACAACACTCCCCATGGGTCTGGCTAACGCAGTGGCGACATTCCAGAGATTGAAACATCACGCCCTACAGCGTTTATGTGACTCCAGATGGCTGACATCTAAACTTGCTAATTTCTTTCTTGAGTACGATTTATTGGTGTCATAATTAATTGCACCACCATTGAATAAATTAAACAAGAAAACTAATTGCGTAACGTGAGTGGTCTGTACACTGCAACGTTTATATTTAAGCAATCTATTCTTTACATCCACAATATTTCTGATGTAGTAACCATTTGCTTGGAAAATAACTTTCTCTAGCGAACTTTCTGAATTTTGTTCGTATGAGAGAGTCTTTCAATTTAAAAATAAATTTCATAAAAATCGAATTTCCAGTATCGCGAAGGATAAAGAAATTTAAAACTGCACCATATTTTGTGTTGTTTGTTTGACGGGACAAAAACCATTAGATTAACCTTAGATAAGCCAACTCGCGTTTGTGAACGGTGTAACGCCCCGGTGTTTTACCAGAACATAGCGCGGGATATGAAGGACGCACAATGTCTACGGCGCGCCAATAGGACGCGACCTCGTGTCATCAACCTTCAGACGGCGTGGCCGTTCTCGATGACGGCGAAGACTGCATTCTGGTTCATCTAGAGTGAGACCAAACACTCTCCCTCCAATACAGGATGCCTCACACTGGATTTCACAAGGACACAGCCGCCTTCATCTACAGTCGCCGAGACTAGAGCAACTTCCTCCCTTTCCAAACCAGCATTGTAGTTTTCCCGTTATGAAGACCCATCCAATTTTTACCCTAAGTCTCTAATACCTCTCCATCCATTTATAACTGTTTGCATCATTATATCCATTCCTTTTATTTCAATGCGTCTCCTCATTATTGCTGCCTTGGATGTGTATCCATGTTCTACGACTACCGTTACAAAACCCCCAGCGAAGGTGTTATATTTCTTAGGTCAGAATCCCACAATTGGAACAGCGTCACAACGGCATCATTTCTGAAGATGAAACATAAAAGATTTTCAATAGCCGTCTCTTTCGTTTTATGGATCACAATTTTAACCAGTAAGTAAGGTTGTTCATTATTAATAATATGTATATTATTATTCGGCTATATGTTCGGATAAATTAATTTTTATGTAATGGAAAACAAAACACAATAGCAATGGGCGCTTGTTTATTACAGCTTGTTATAATTGTTTAATCTAGCGATTGTTGTTCGTCTACTTACATATATTAAGGAACTAAAGGAATAGCCTTGCTATACGCCAAATTAATTAGGATAAATTTGCTAGTGTTTTCTCATTGATGAATAGAACGGTGATTCCAAACGTAATTTGTCGAGCCATATTATGCACCCTTTTCTGAAATTGTAAAATTTCGAATTATTTTCCTTTTTTTACTTATATCTTTCGCTACATATCTGTTACTTAATATTATCATATAATTAGCGGATATATGTGTTGTGACCTTAAATGATGCATTTATTTATTTATTCCAGATGCATGAAATCCATTGGACTGGCATCCCATTGGCTAACTCACACATCAGCGCATGCGGTGACCTTAATGTGGGCAAATTAAGACAATATCGACGACACTTGGCTGGCCCCCAGTTTTTACCACGGTGCGCCCTGCGTGTGCCCAGACAGGACTCGCCTGCAGCGGGCGCTAAGCATCGAGCCTTGTCAGCGTTTTCAGCCCAGGTCGGGCCATAACTATTGTTAGAATAATAAACAATATTATTCATTCCCGACCTTCGTCATTGGTCATCGTGCCATTCTGATGTTTGGGCCACGAAGTCTTCGAATTACAATATATGAACATACCAAACATACCAACTACTGTGTAAAAGGCAGCGATTGATTACCGTTTATTTAACATTAAAAGTTTACGATAAGACTTGCTTTTAGCACGTGTCGGAGGAACGGGGAGCCGGAGTATTCTCTGCCGCGGTTAGAACGTCTTATCTGTTATCCCTCACGGTTCGATATGTATAGAGATGGTCGATGTTCACATTCCTGATGCTTGTTTGCTAAGAAGGGTAAATTTTTTCGACTAAAATCCACCGTGATCAAAACTGGAAATTTACCAATTTCAAAATAAGCATATAATGCACCTGAAGGGTTCGATAATAGATCTGTTCTTATCCTAACGGCCCATCCGAATAAAGATAGACAGAACGACCACTTCGTATGTTCGAATCGGAAGGTGTGTCAATTTATCGATTTAAACAAAAGTTAATAAATCAGTACACTACAGGGCACCCTCCTTAGAAATGTAGTCGTGAAACGACGGAATGGCTTAACAGATATAAGTAGTAAGGTGGGTAGGGAAATGTACTCGGCGTCCCGAACGAGTTGTCGAAGGAATGGGGATGCGCGTTGGAATGGTTGGGAGACCTACAGGTGGATTGTCCTTGGGTTGACGATGTGCGAAAGGATTGTCCGAGTTTCGTTTACACGTTGGGTCAGAAATGGTGGTCGCCACTGGGTCACTCGGCGGAGCACGGACCGGGGTAAAATTTTCACCCACCGGCGTTTCCTCCACGAAAGCTGCTTTGAGACGATCGACGCTGATCGTGTCCTCTACGCCGTTCATCAGCACTGTAAAAACTTTTGCCGTACGTTTCCTGACCTCAAAAGGGCCATCGTAGGGAGGCTGGAGAGGCTGTCTTACACGGTCGCAGCGGACAAAAACATGGGAGCACTTCTCTAGCGCCGGATCCAAATGTGAAGGTTGTGTAGGTGGTCGTGGAGCGATTGGGCGCAGATTTCTGGCGAAGAGTCTTATGCGCGTCAAGAAATCGCTAACGGCGTACTCATTGGCGGGGGAATCGGCGGCGAAAAACTCTCCAGGTAATCTTAACGTTGTCCCGAATACAAGTTCGGCTGGGCTACTTCGCAGGTCAGGTTTGATCGTTGCTCGGATGCTTAGTAGGGTCATTGCAAGATTGTCCACCCAATCGTTTCTGTCATCTCTAGCTTTGAAAGCTGCTTTAAGCTATCGGTGAAACCTCTCGACCATGCCATTAGTGGCTGGATGGTAAGCTGTCGTGCGTAATCTCAGACAACCAAGGAATTCGCACATCTTGCGGAACGCGACCGACTCAAATTGTTTTCCGCGATCAGTTGTGATGTAGCGCGGAGCTCCAAACACGGCAACCCAATTGTTTAGGAACGCGTTGATTACGGTCTCGGAGGTAGCGTCAGGTATTGGCACCGCTAATGGCCATCTTGTGAAACGGTCGACGCATGTCATCAGGAAACGGCAGCCCTTTGAGTCAGGTAAGGGTCCTACTAGATCGAGGTGTACGTGGCTGAAGCGAGCATCCGGTAGGTCAAACGAACTGAATGGAGCCTAGTTATGACGGATCACCTTGGAGCGTTGACATGCGATGCATGCTTTGGCCCATCTTCTCACGTCCTTCGAGAGACCTTGCCATTTGAAGCGACCAGCAATCAATTTCACTGATGCCTTGGGACCAGGGTGAGCGAGGGAGTGGATTGCATCGAAGACAATAAGTCGAAAAGATGGAGGAACAACAGGTCGGGGATGTGTCTTCGAGGTGTCGCATATAATCGTGATCGCTGGGTTGGGCAACGGGAAAACCTTATAACTAGATGGGCGATTATGAGTACCAACTCGTGCCTCCTGTTGTGCTTGTGCTAAAGCCTCGTAGTCGATTTGGGGCGTTGTGGTGAAACCATTGATTGTGATACGCGAAAGAGCATCAGCGACTGGGTTGACGACTCCCTTCACGTGCCTGAATTCAATGTTAAATTGCGACAGGAAATCCAGTTGCCGTATTTCTCTCTCCGCGTACTTGGCAGATGATGAACCAAAAGCTGAGATAAGTGGTAAATTGTCCGTAAAAACCGTTACAGTTGAAGCCTCAGCCCAATGTCGGAAGTGGCGGATGGCTGCATAGACCGCTAATAATTCGTTTCCGAAAGTACTATGGCGTCTCTCCGTCGCCGAGAAAGCTTTCGAGAAAACGGCCAGTGGTTGTTGGTGATCGCCGACCTCTTGATGTGAAACGGCACCAGCAGCTACGGTCGACGCGTCTACCATAAGAGATAAGCGAGCGTTAGCGTTGGGGTGAAAAAGCAAGGTACATTTTGCCAGCTTCTGTTTCAAAGAATCCACGGCTGAAAGTTGATCATCTGTCAAGTGTAATGGTCCGTTGGCTCCACCGGTCAATGCATGCAAGGGCAAAGAGATGGAGGCACAATTGGGTATGAAGCGGAGTTAAAAAACAATCATTCCCAGAAACCGACGAAGCTGGCGGCGAGTCTTGGGGACTGGGAAACTTGAGACGGCCTTCACCTTTTCGGGCAGGGGTAAACATCCTTTGGAAGAAATCAGGTGTCCGAGGTACTGAACCGATGACGAGCCGATAAAACATTTGCTCTCGTTGATTACTAGGCCGTTGTGATAAAGACGCCGAAAAACCTCTTCTACGTGTGTTAGGTGTTCCTCCTGTGTCGTGCTGGCGATCAAGATGTCGTCGACATATATAAATACATAATCTAGCCCGCGAAAAATGGAATCGAGGAAACGCTGGAAAGTCTGGGCGGCGTTCCGCAAACCAAAAGGCATTCGTAAGAACTCGAATAACCCAAATGGTGTCTTGATGGCGGTTTTGTGGAATGTCTTCTGCTGCGATGGGAATTTGGTGATAGGCGCGCGTGAAGTCGACGGTTAAAAAAATAGTTTTTCCGTGAAGGGAGGCAACGCAATCTTGGATATGGGGAATTGGGTACTTGTCGTGTTCAGTTACTGTGTTTAAGGCCCGGAAATCACCACAGGGCCTCCAATCCCCTTGAGTCTGTTTCGCGACCATGTGTAGAAAGGAGGACCAGCTGCTGGAAGACTGTCTAATAATGCCTAGAGCCAGCATTTTATCGAATTCCTTTTCGGCGATTCGTCTTCTTTCGGGGGCTAGTCTGCGGTAACGGCAAGATTGTGGGGGGCCTTGGGTGCGTATGAAATTTTCGACAGAAATGTTTAACGGGAGCGTCTTGCTTTGGAGGTTTCACCAAGTCGGGGTATCGTAAAAGGAGGGAGCGATAGGGGCACATCGGTTTGTCTGTTGAATGCTTGAGGTGAGACAGTATGGGGCAACATGTGCTACAATTAACACGTGCATTCGTGCCGGCGTCCACCAGGCATCGTCCTCGGATATCGGGACACAAATTGAATGCGTGGAGAAAATCAGCGCCGATTATCGGGGATGGAATATCCGCCACTATAAATGCTTGAAACCTAGGTTCAGGGAAAGGCGACGGCTTCCATACGAGAAAATTCGAGAACGGTTTACTGCTTGTAAAGAATGCGTTGAGAATGACGTTTGTCGGTCGGAGTTAGAAACGGGTATAGCGCTGACTTTAGCGCCTGAATCCAGCATGAAACAAAGATTATTGCTGGGGTCCTGAATAAAGAGTACGCGGCTTTTCGAGGGAGCGCCAGATGAGTCAGCCGCTATTACTCTCTGGCGATGGCGTTTCCCGATCGTCGGCACGGAGAACGACAGTGTCGTGCGTTAGGCCCGAAGTTCGCGTGGTACCAACATAAACCGTCAGCGGCGTCTTAAAGTGGAGGGCGATTACGTCTGCAGAAAGGTGACGAATCTCGTGAATTAGAATCGGGGCTCCGTTGGCGGTTACTTCCTTGAAATTCGGCGCGTAACGTAACGTAACGTTTCATGCAGATGACAACACTAAATAATCTTTCCTTCTATGTTGATCACGCAAAGTCAAATTGGATTTCAGTGAGTTAGTCGATAACATGCAGGGAAGCCAAGCCAAACGCAGTCATTCCAGTCACAACTTTCAAGGGATTGTGAAACAAGGTCTGTTTGAAGGTAGGACTAGGCTAGTTTGGCTTTTTTTGTCCGTGATTAATTCAAAGACCACGACCAGCCTCGACCCGTTGCGGTGTTTCTTGAGGCCAGAAAGAGCACGGCTGATATTCTCTGCAGTGTTGGATTCCATGCAATCATGACAGCCAAGAAAAAGAATTTTTGTGGAAACATTGCGGTTTTTGGAGGGTTCGAAAATTAATCGAGCTGATTTCCTTTTCTCTTATCAGACCACGAGCTGCAACCAACATCCAGGTCACGTTTGACATAAAGTCGTTATTGTCAGAAAAATGCTTCTGTTGGGCTTCTTTGGGTAGACGGGACGAAAATGACGCTGATCATCGTCGATCAGAAGATTTGCTCCGGGCATGATATGCTCGCCAATATTGTAATTCGAAGGTTTAGTAGCCCAAATATCAGAATGGGGCGAAGACCAAAGATGAAGGTCGCGAATTAATAATATTGTTTATTATCAAACAATAGTTAGTGCTTGATCTGGGCCGAAAACGCCGACAAGGCGCGATGTCAAGTACCCGTTGCGTCGAGTCCTGTGTCGTGTTTCGGTTTCAACGATATTTAAAACCGCTAAACCTGTTTATTTAACACTTGTCTGAACAGGATAACGAATGCGAATGAACAACCAAAGTATGATCAAGATTGTCCTCTTGATTTAATAATATAATTCACAACGTAAAATCGGTAATTGCGCGTTCGTGAGCGGAAATCGGTTTGTGTGCGTTAACACAACATTGACTTTTATGGTAACTCTAAGCTCACGAGCGTTTGAAAATGGCTGCCAGAAGGGGACGGTTCAGGATAAAAATTCGTCTGCAAACAGGCCCCAGTTTGCCTCTCTGGCATGTTTTGTTAAATTAACATTTTCGTCAGGCATCCCAAGCCATAGGTTTTGTCGAAAAATCGTGTTTTTATATTAGGGTTTCTTCCTTTGAATTGATGAATGTAGCGTAAACTTCTTCCTTCGACACCATTTGAATTATTGTAGTTTAATTGAAAAGCTGCTACCGGTTCTTTTCTACCATAGCCATTTAACGAGTGGAATGAGAAAACAATAATCGATATATTAAGTTGATATTGCTGTTTATTCTAGAGTCAAATTTAACCGCGATTGATTTTATTTGGTATTTTTTTTGGGTAAAAAAATTTATTCGCCAACTATCCGTCTTCTAAGATGTTGCTATACTTCAGACATACGTTTGGAAGTTCTGATTGCAGCTAATAAAAATAGAAATTGAATGGCTGAAAGAAGACAACATAATGATAAGCGGAAATCATAAACCTAATAAAAAGAAATTAAAATATTATTTGCAAAAAAAATCCATTTTGTTTTATTTTGACAGCTTTATTGGGCGAATTTTCCGAGCAACAGGTGTTCTTCCTTTTAGCGAAATATGATAATAATTAATATTTTTTACCAAAAATATATAGCTATTAGATAAATCGGTTATCGAAACAATTACTATTTTATAATGACTTCCATGCACAATTTCGTTTAAATAAAATGCTATTATTGTTTTTCTTGATCCTCAAGGTGAGGCACAGTTTTAAACTTCTTTTTTGCAATGCGGAGCAAATATTTTGGAATCGGGTTTTCGGTGTTTCTATTTGCATTAACAATCAAACAAAGTGAGTTTCTTCATTAAAAATATACATATCTGTAATACATATGTATGGAAACATAGGTTTCCATTAAAACGACAAAGGTATCTTTTGAGTTAATTATACATAAAAGCGTTCACTTTTTTTTTTATTATTTTAATTAATAGCTCTAAGTTGATATTTATTCAATGAGTTCGGACCGATTGATTCGTAAAATAATATTTTTTTTCGTTAAAACGCGTGTAGTTACAGATAGTTTCAACTTATTGCTAGGTGTTGCCTTTGGTAACGGTGATACAGATGTCTTTAACTGGAAAGTTAATTCAACTTCGCATTATATCAAGAATTGCTTTACTCATACAATAGCATTGACAAAAGATTATGTTTTATAAAATTAAACTACCATGTTTCTCTACGTAATTGTTTTATGTTAAGGTTTCAAAGTCGATGCGTTACGAACAGATAAACGGTAAAGTCTATAGTTTTTTCTTAAATTTATTTTCCTTGTAACTATATTAGGGTAAATCTCGTTTTTTCTCCCTATAAATCTATAAGAAATAAAACAGGGAATGTCCGTAACAGGAACGCATGTGAAATTTGTGAACCGACACAATATAACTTATCATAAATTAATATCAACCCCGAAAACTAGCAACCATCTTAAGGGTATACTCGCTGTTTGATGTTTTGGTTTCAGTTTCTGAACGCGTTGCAATTGTCTATCGTTTGAAGTCTTTTGAAGCCTCTTCCCTGTGGTGCAACACCCCGAATGATTCGTGAAGCAACTCAAGAATTGCTCTTTGCGATATTTTCATAGTTAGCTGTCATGGGCAAATCGTTTTGTGTTTTGATATACTTATGATGTGTCTCGAAGATTTTCTCGTACAAATGGGTTGTCATCGCTGAATTTATTTTCGTTTTCAGTGTATTTAAATGCGGTAAAATTAAAAGCAAACAATTGAAGTTTCACAGATATTTAAATGTTTCTCCAATCAGTTCAAGGACTAGAATGCAAAAAATTACCAAGTCATAGTTGAACGTACCTACGGCAGATAGCGAACCTTCTGCAATGCACAACTGACGCCGCGTGTTTAACCTACATGATGGACACAGATTTGTAGGATTTGGAGACCTGTTGATCCGTTTTATACTTGTCGATGTAAGATGCCGATGCAGCTCCGACACGTCACTTCTTCTCATTAATCACGGCAATTTTCTCTATCGGGTACTATAATTCGTCTTCCTAATGAAGTCTATTTTCCGTCGTATTGACGCTTTACGTGTAGTCGTAACGCACAAAAGCATGAAGAGAGCATCGGATTACCGCCTAGACAGGGATAGTGTCGCTCTCAGGTTCCTTTGCTGTTAAACGCCCGCGAATCGTTCACTATCATTGTTTCCGTTGCACGGGGACGTGTTTAAACGGTGCAAGAACTCGTAAAATATCCTGTATTCTTCGTTTTAGCAGTTACGTCCGTCTCGCAGGTAACTTTATATGTTTGCATGAGAAATTTAATCCTATGAATTATTATGAGATGTATGCGAATCAATGATCTATTCATTAGAATATATAAAAAAACGTATCCTTAAACGAAGCTGATGGAGGTCGTAAGGGCAATCGTGTTGATTCACATTCAACTTAAGGTTTAAATTATATTTTTGTGGTAACGTTTGATTATATATATCCTAACGATCTCCTGTCTCGTTAACGAATTCATGATAATGCAATTGCAGCACATGATTATATTTGTTTAGCATGTCTACAATATATTCAGCCAGTGCTTTTAATTTAATATACGAAAGTCATAGCAAGAGGAAATAGAAGCAAAATGAAGTTACAGCGACAATATATCGCGATTAATTTACTATCGTTTATCATGTGACAAGCTCCAGGAAACCTAAGTGTTACTTCGGTCAGCGAAAATACAATCAAGATGATATGGGATTCTTCGAAACCAAATACTGGCATTCGAAACTACTTCGCGAAAACTAATGGAAGCGATCCAAAAAAATGCGAGGTGAATTGGAATAACACAAGCTGCCAAATCCGCGGTCTCACTGCCAACACGGACTACGAGATGTCGCTACAGGCGTGTGACAAAGCAGAGAGCGATCTGCGCAGAAGCTGCAGTTCAGCTGTGTCAAAACAAACGAAGACTCTTCCGGCAGGTGGGTTGTTAAGCAATGTGTATATATGAAATTGCCTCGAGAAATGGAAGCAAATATGAACTAACAGCGAAATTCATTTTTTTGTATCATGGCAATAGCTCCAAGAAACCTCGAAGTGACTCCTGTCGGTGATAATCATGTGAGATTGACATGGGCACCTCCCAATACGATGACCGGCATAAGCCACTTCTATGCCGAGACATACGGAAGCAATCCTCAAAAATGCGAGGTGACTGCGAGAACAACAACTTGCATCATGAGCGGCCTGACCACCTACACGTCCGACGTGGTGTCGCTAAAGGCGTGTGACAAAGCAAAAGGCGCTCCCAACAGACGTTGCAGTAATGCGGTTTGGAAAAATGCATGGTTTCCTCAAGCAGGCAAGTAGTCTAGGGATTAAGTTTCCATTTCAATAGACTTCGGTTTCAGAAACAATGAAACTTCGGTAGGTTGCTTGAGTATTACGGGTGATTGTAGTGACTAAGAAATCGAAAGCTGGTCCGGTTGTGTATCAGTTTTAATGTTTATATAAAAGACACGCTATAGACTATTGGCTGCATAGATTTCCATTCAATGCAGTTGTTGCTCCTGAAATTGCGACGTAGTTACGCTGGATTGTCGTGAAGCCTTTGTAGTTGCGGAAACCGGATGCTATTTACAACAGCCCTAATTTGATATTTATGTTTTGTGTCACTTTTAAAAATTAATGCCTCAGTCATATTTGTAACACCAACCAATATGTTCAACTTTATACATTTGGTGGCCCATTGATAAACAACCGGTCTCACTTGCATTTCTTTAATCATGCAACTAGCTCCAATAAACCTTAGAATAAATCCTGAAAACGATGATGAAATACAATTGGCATGGAAAGCTCCATCGCCAATGACAGGCGTGAACTACTTCTTCGCCAAGACAAACGAAAGCGATCCAAAAAAATGCGAGGTGAATTGGAATAACACAAGCTGCAAAATCCGCGGTCTCACTGCCAACACGGACTACGAGGTGTCGCTACAGGCGTGTGACAAAGCAGAGAGCGATCCGCGCAGAAGCTGCAGTTCAGCTGTGTCAAAACAAACGAAGACTCTTCCGGCAGGTAAGTTGTTAAGCAATGTTTTTATATGAAATTGCCTCGAGAAATGGAAGCAAATATGAACTAACAGCGAAATTCATTTTTTTGTATTATGCCAATAGCTCCAAGAAACCTCGAAGTGACTCCTGTCGGTGATAAGCATGTGAGATTGACATGGGCACCTCCCATAACGATGACCGGCATAAGCCACTTCTATGCCGAGACATACGGAAGCAATCCTCAAAAATGCGAGGTGACTGCGAGAACAACAACTTGCATCATGAGCGGCCTGACAACCTACACGACCGACGTGGTGTCGCTAAAGGCGTGTGACAAAGCAAAAGGCGCTCCCAACAGACGTTGCAGTAATGCGGTTTGGAAAAATACATGGTTTCCTCAGGCAGGCAAGTAGTCTAGGTATTAAGTTTCCGTTTCAATAGACAGCGGTATTATAACCAATGAAACTTCGGTAGGTTGCTTGAGTATTACGGGTGATTGTTATGATAAATAAATAAAAAGCTGGCCCGGTGGTCTATCAGTTATAATGTTTATAGAAACTACACCTACTGTACAATTGGATGCTAGATTTCGATTCAATAGAGTTATAGCTACTGGGATTTCGGCGTATTTACGCTCAATTGTCGTGAAGCCTTTGTAGAAGCGGAACCCTGAAGCTATTAACAACGGCCATAATTTGATATTTATGTCCTGTTACAGTTTTTAAACATAATGCTTCAGTCATATTTGTAACACCGACCAATATGTACTACTTTATACATTTGGTGGCCCATTGCTAAACAACCGGTCTCACTGAAATTTCTTTAATCATGCAACTAGCTCCAATAAACCTTCAAATCACTCCCTTAAACGATGATGAAATACAATTGACATGGGCACCTCCCAATACGATGACCGGCATTAGCCACTTCTTTGCCGAGACATACGGAAGCAATCCTCAAAAATGCGAGGTGACTGCGAGTACAACAACTTGCATCATGAGCGGCCTGACATACCACACGTCAGACGTGGTGTCGCTAAAGGCGTGCGACAAAGCAGAAGGCGTTCTCGGCAGACGTTGCAGTAATGCGGTTTGGAAAAATACATGGTTTCCTCAGGCAGGCAAGTAGTCTAGGGATTAAGTTTCCATTTCAATAGACATCGGTATTAGAACCAATGAAACTTCGGTAGGTTGCTTGAGTATTACGGGTGATTGTAATGACTAAGAAATTGAAAGCTGGTCCCGTTGTGTATCAGTTATAATTTTTATAGAAAAGACACCTATAGACTATTGGCTGGTTTGATTTTCATTCGGTGCAGTAATGGAAACTTGGATTGCGACGTTTTTACGCAAAATTATCGTCAAGCCTTTGTAGAAGCGGCGACCTAATGCTATTAACAACGGCCATAATTTGATATTTATGTTCTGTTTCACTTTTTAAACATAATGCTTCAGTCATATTTGTAAAACCAACTAATATGTACTACTTTATACATTTGGTGGCCCATTGATAAACAACCGGTCTCACTTGCATTTCTTTAATCATGCCACTAGCTCCAATAAACCTCCAAGTCACTCCTGTAAACGATAATGAAATAAAATTGGCATGGGAAGCTCCATCGCCAATGACCGGCGTAAACTACTTCTTCGCCAAGACAAACGGAAGTAATCCAAAAAAATGCGAGGTTGATGCAAATATTAAAACCTGCACCATAAGTGGCCTCACCGCCAACACGAACTACGAGGCTTCGCTACAGGCGTGTGACAAAGCAGAGAGCGATCCGCGACGAAGCTGCAATTCAGCGGTTTCAAAACAAACGAAGACTCTTCCGGACGGTAGGTTGTTGAGCGATGTATTTATATGTTACCGCTCTCGTGAGAAGTGAAGCAAATTTAAACTAACAGCGAAATTTACTTTTTTGTATCATGCCAATAGCTCCGAGAAACTTCGAAGTGACCCCTGATCGGTGATATGCAAATGAGATTGACATGGGCACCTCCCAATACGATGACCGGCATAAGCCACTTCTTTGCCGAGACATACGGAAGCAATCCTCAAAAATGCGAGGTGACTAGCGAGAACAACAACCTGCTTCATGAGCGGCCTGGGAACCTACGAGTTCGCCGTGGTGTCGCTTAAGGCGTGCGACAAAGTAGAAGGCGCTCCCGGCAGACGTTGCAGTAATGCGGTTTGGAAAAATACATGGTTTCCTCAGGCAGGCAAGTAGTCTAGGGATTAAGTTTCCATTTCAATAGACTTCGGTATTAGAACCAATGAAACTTCGGTAGGTTGCTTGAGTATTACGGGTGATTGTAATGACTAAGAAATCGAAAGCTGGTCCGGTTGTGTATCAGTTATAATGTTTATAGAAAAGACACACTATAGACTATTGGCTGCATAGATTTCCATTCAATGCAGTTATGGCCACTGGGATTGCGACGTATTTACGCAAAATTGTCGTGAAGCCTTTGTAGTAGCGGAGACCCGATGCTATTAACAACGACCATTATTTGATATTTTGTTCTGTTTCACTTTTCAAACATAATGCCTCAGTCATGTTTGTAACACCAACTTATATGTTCAACTTTATACATTTGGTGTCCCGTTGATAAACTACCGGTCTAACATTGCATTTCTTTAATCATGCCACTAGCTGCAATAAACCTCCAAGTCACTCCTGTAAACGACAATGAAATACAATTGTCATGGGCAGCCTCAACGCCAATGACCGGCGTAAACTACTTCTTCGCCAAGACAAACGGTAGTAATCCAAAAAAATGCGAGGTGGATGCAAATATTAAAACCTGCACCATAAGTGGCCTCACCGCCAACACGGACTACGAGGTGTCGCTACAGGCGTGTGACAAAGCAGAGGGCGATCCGCGCAGAAGCTGCAGTTCAGCGGTTTCAAAACCAACGAAGACTCTTCAGGCAGCTAGGTCGTTAAGCGATTGTTTTATTTTTTGACACTAAAATGTAACTGACTAAATGTACGCAGAATTTTTTTTATCATTTCATAGGACTGTTTACTGAACTCCGAGTTTTTTTATTTTTGTAATGTCTCTTTATCACGAGGGAAGTGTTATTCCAAATCAAAAGTACAGTTTTCAAAACGAAAGCAGCTATTAATAAGTCTATTTTCGGTACATGATGTTTTTTGTCAGCAACTATTTATCCCCGTGATCTCTACAATTATTATTATTACACGTTTTAGTGCAATAACAATAAGCGACGCAAAACTATATTAAGCCTGCAATTTATTGTTTGGGACTCTTAAAAACGATGTTAACACATTAATTTATAGCCATAATATTAATAAATAACACAATCTTCTAAAAACTTTAATATCGTATGTATCGTTTAATGAATGGCTCAAATTGTTTCATACCATTCAAGGTGGCGCACATTTGTAAAGGACACTTTTGTAACGCACCCCACTGGCTGCATGTATAGTTTCTACACCTTGTAACTTAACTTGTTTTATATATCATTTAAGGGCTGCCCTTTAATCCGCAACATTCATATCCTATCCTGTTCGCCTATCCATAATAAATCTTCCCCCACAATCTCTTCTCCTGTTCGCTCCATTCTGCTTCAGTATCAAAGTTTATTCTCAATCCTATTTTCTCCAGGTCTACGAAGTTACGAGGACATTTCATTTGGTGATAGCTGTGTTAAACGTGAAAGTTACCACCTTTTCTTACCTACACGCTTTAGAGTCCAAAGACACACTTCCGAGGGCTTTCACACCGGCAGCATGTTTATGCTTTCTGGTGCAGGAATGAGAAAGCGATGTTTGTGTGCCAGATTCAAGCGCATTTAAACCCACCGTTAACCTATAACCAATAAAATCTCGCAATGATTCGACGTTAAACAATCGGTAAAAGGGAAGCTGGCACATTGATGAGGCCATTGATTGCAAAAATGCATGTCTTTCTCGTCACATTGATAGAAGAATTCATTTTAAAATACTTTGACATTGTTTGTCTCGGAGATTCAATGACCCGATCACATATTGTTTTCTGGGTTTCAGCCAAAATGAAATTCCATAAAATTGCGATTTAGGTTTTCTGAAGAGTGTGTGGTAAAATGTCACCCATTTGTGCATTTACTCAGAATGTTACCGTGCTATTATTTACATAGTATGTTATTTAGGTAACAGATACTTTGCCCCTATTGTGGGCGAAATTAAACGGTATTTACGTAGGCTCGGTCGAAGAGACACTCGATCCGAGGGAATTGGAGGGTTTCCATAACCCGGTTACCCTAGCTTAGACAAAGAATAGCAACAGTCTACAGGCGCCTCATCGCAGTAAATAACCCAAAATACCTTTCCATTGCCCCATTTCGACGACCTTGTAGCAACTATTGCGCGCAAGACGCCCTTCTCTTTCGTAGATATCCAACTCACCAAACTAAAAAGTCGACGTTAAAGTAAAGTCGCTCTTTCCAAGGCTATTGGGTCTTCTGGGGCACCCAATCAGCGAGATACCTGATGCATTACTTACAGAATGATAACCATTACCTGCTCAGCCTCGATCTACCTCTGATCAAATGCCAATTAAACCCAATCACGGAAGCCGACCACCTCTATGACCATAAAGCGACAACTTTTACCAACATGATCGTATATAGTGGGTCCCAAGATTTGCTGCCCAAGACTCCATCCATTCTGACAAAGGTACCAACATCGGAAGCTATCTTCGTTTATGATATGTTCGACAGACTTGGCGTCCTCAAATCCAGCACAACCCTTTAAGGGATTGGAGACTTTTTGAGCGAAGGGGGATGTCGTTTTGGTTTAGATTGAGTTTGAAAAAGTCGACTGCACAGTGTTTAACAAAACACCGGTTGCTTTCTTTAGAAAATCATCAAACATCAACGACATTAACAACGATACTATCAACGAAACTGTAAATTATGTCATTTATACGCCATCATACTACTTGCAGAGAAAGTCTTAGCTTCTATATAAGAACCCGGCTCTTACACACATAAGAGACGTTTGAATAAGCACGTAATAATAATAATAATTTAATAATAATTGTAGTGGCTTTATTGAGGCCACGAGGACCACAACGTTCAGCAGTAAAAATTGGCAGTATAACAAGTATTGGATGTGAAAATTGTCTTTTTGTTCCTGTTTCACCTGCTGTGGTTAAACTAAAAATCGGGACAAATAAGGAATGACCGAATTGCGATATGCCGCTGGTCTTGTGTGTATTGAAAGGTATAGTCTACGCATTGGTCGAAGGATAGGAGGGGTCACTTAAAATACGAGCAGCGATTAGTGAACAATTATTGAAGTGGCGTCGAACGATGATTTAATGAATAGAGAGAATAGGCAGACCACTTGTAAACGAAATGTGGTGATTGCTAACTCTTATTATTAATTGTGTTTTACTATATTAACGTATATCGTACGTTACACTTTTGAATACGAATTATCGTTGCTGCACGTGTTCTATTCGTCAAGGGTCTCGGTTGGCTTTCAGAGTTACACCGGTATTACAGACTATTCGTCTATTCTCCATTCAGGGTTTATTCTACCCTATATACAATACTATCACATTTGGCGTCGCAACAATGTCAAAAATGAACCTCGAATTCTTATCAGTTAATGCAACTTCAAGAGAAGTGTCAGACTATATTGAGCGTTTCGAAATTTGGGCTTTTACCCAAGATAATCTCGCTGAAGAAAAGAAAGCTGCTTATTTTCTGAATGCAATTGGAAAAGATGCTTATGCTCTGGTGAAAAACTTGGTTTATCCGGATATTCCTATTGAAATGCCACTTGCCAAGATCCAGGAAGCTATTATTCAGCATGTTCAGCCTATAGCTTTTGAGGCTGCTGAACGGAGCATATTCCATACTATCATGCGAAAATCCGACCAAAAAATTCGAGATTTCATACTTCTACTTCAGACCCAGGCAGCAAAATGCAACTTTGAACTTCAGTTAGACACGAAATTGCACGACCGTTTAATTGCAGGCATCAATGATCAAAATCTCAAAAGACAATTACTATTATTAAAAAATCCTACATTCCAAAGTGCTCGTGCTTTATGCGAACAATTCGAAGATGTCTCGAATATTATCAATATTTCTCATATTCCAGGTCCCGTGTTTCACTCTAGATCCATCCCAAGGAGACCAAATACGCGGATATTCAAAAATCGCAAAACCAAGACTTATAATTCATTCAGTACTTGTCATTCATGTGGCAAATTGCATTCGCGGGAGCAATGTAAATTCCGTGATGCGAAATGCTATAACTGTGGCAAAATAGGCCACATCAAGTCGGTCTGCAAATCCAAGGTTTGTGCGATTACTAACGATTCAGACGACAATATATCCGATATGGCTCTGATGAGTTCTTGCAGTCAGAGTGGTGGCCATATTTTCAAGGAACTTACGAATTCGCATGGCAAAAAGATGTCCTTTATTGTTGATACTGGGAGTGTGGAATCACTCATTCCTATGCATGCATTAAAGAAGTTCTGTCCTTGTCCTCGTATACAGAAGACCGACCAGTTGATTATTGGTATCACTGGTCATTCACTGAAAATCCTTGGCTTCTGTATGATCAATATTATACGAGACGGCACCAAATTCCTATGCAAATTCTTGGTGTCGGCGACGGGTCCAGCTATTATTGGTTTGACCGTCATGAAGCAACTCAAGTTTCAACTGAGATTTTATTCATTACCGGCAGTTGAGTCCGAGTTGAAAGATCTGGTCCAAAAGTGCACCAGAGTGACTGGTGGAATGAAAATTCCCAAAGTCAAACTCGAGGTTGCCGGAGATCCTATGTTCTTGAAGCGGAGGATTATTGCCTTCGGCTTACGAGACTCTGTTGAACGGACTCTGAACGAATTGGTGGAGAGGAATATACTGACTCCTGTGAGCTGTTCACAATGGGCCACTCCTATTGTGACACCACTTAAATCCGACGGTTGTACACCCAGGATATGTGGTGATTACAGGATGACACTCAATCGCCGATTGTTACAGAAGACATGTACAACTCCGGAACCTGAGGATATCCTTTATAAATTCAAGGGGTCGAGTTTCTTCTCGAAAATTGATCTAAAAGATGCCTATCTGCAGATTCCACTGGATGATGAATCCAGTTTGCTGACAGTGATTAATGCACCCTTTGGGTTATTCAGGTACAACTTTCTACCTTTTGGGCTAAATGTTGCCCCGGCTATTTTCCAGGAGTGCATTAATGGCATATTGGATGGCCTGAATGGTATTGAAGTTTACCACGATGAAATTTTTGTCCATGGTGTAAGCAGGCATGATCATGACGAGAGACTCCTCCAGCTATTCCGACGTTTTGTCGAGTACAATGTGGCGGATAATCCGTCGAAATGCAAATTTGCTGTCCAAAGGTTTAATTGTTTTGGGTTTACTGTTGATAAGTCTGGTTTTTACCCAGACAAGAAAAGACTGAATTCTTTGGTGGAAATGCAGTCCCTGTCGAATTGCAGCTAATTACGCTCTATTATGGGAGCCATTCAATACTATTCGCGGTTTATACCGATTTTTGCTGGTATCGCTGATTGCTTATTCGAGCTTCAGAATGCGCCAACCTTCCAATGGAATTCTATGCATGAGCAGACTTTACGGAAGTTGCTCGCCTTTTTGAATTCAGAAGCTATCCTACAACCGTTTGCACCAAGAGTACATTCAACACTGATAACTGATGCGTCGCCTTCCGGCATAGCTGCCGTGTTGGAGCAAGAGGGTCGACCTGTTGTCTGCATATCACGGCGGTTGTCCACAGCTGAACGTGGATACGCCCAAACGCATCGCAAAGCCTTAGCGGTTTTCTGGGCTGTGATGCGGTTGCATAAATACTTATTCGGCAGACAATTCACGATTGTGTTTTGGGTCAAAGGTCTCGGATGCCGGCATTTACTCACGGCTCCCAGACATCCTCAGTCGAATGGCTTGGCAGATGACTTCGTCAAGACCCTGAAGGCGGCTATTTCATCGATGAAACCAAGTACATTCACCGTTTTAGATCGGTCTATCGACAATTTCCTGATGCAGTACCGTAATGCTGATCAAGCTACCACTGGTAAAAGTCCGGTTGTGTTATTCAAGGGGCGAAAACTCAATACATCGTTCCAATGCCTTAAATCGGGAGAAGTTACCTTTTTCAAAGGGAATGATTTTGACCGTCTCGAGGTCTTATTCTTGGAAGAAGTGGAAATCGTATGGTTATTATCTTCGTCACTGATTTATTAAGTTATTGTCGGCATGTCGATCAAATCCGATTCGATGAACCTGCTATGCCCGTCATCGATTCCCATCCTTCTGAACCAGCCGTGCCCGCTACTAATTCCTATTCGTCCGAACTAGCTGATCCGGCAGATACGACTCCATCCGTTCCAGACCAAAGCTCGCAACTTCTACCTCGGCGCTCGGACCGTTTGGGGTTGAACTCGCCGGTCAACTACGGCATGCCATCGAAGCTGATGCACCCAGGAGGATGTGGTGATTGCTAACTCTTATTATTAATTGTGTTTTGCTATATTAACGTATATCGTACGTTACACTTTTGAATACGAACTATCGTTGCTGCACGTGTCTTATTCGTAAAGGGTCTCAGTTGGCTTTTAGAGTTACACCTGTATTACAGACTATTCGTCTATTCTCCATTCAGGGTTAATTCTACCCTCCATACAATACTATCACACGAGATTTTTTAAAAAAGTGTATGTTTAAAAAGTCAGAATATTTAAGGCCGGGGAAAATGATTGGAGAAAAATATACAATGAGGGGAATTATACAGGCATTGAAAAATGTTTTTATGTGGCTAGAGCGTAAGCCACGTCTCCTGAACTGACGAACTAGTAAGCAAAGTCGACGGCATTTACCAAAAACGGCATCCACATGATCGATCCATGATAACCGACTATTAACAATAACGCCGAGGAATTTAGATTTTCAGCTCGAAGCGAAATTATGGAGTGAAGGAATTTCGTGAGTTTCAACTGCGGCTGCAAAGGACAAAGTAATATAGATGCATTTTGATTCATTCAGCAAAAGACCATTCTCCGAAGACCACCCGAGTACATCGGTGACTGCCTGCCTGAGCTGTTGAGAATCACCATCCGTATTGCAGGCATGGTATACGGTCAAGTAATCGGAGTATTTTATAAGTGTCACGTCGTTAGGGGACCGAAGGCTCGACGAGTAATAGTTGAAAATGAAGGCAGATTGCACAGCGGCTTGTTGTACACCGCAGTTATTTGGCTAGGAGGTGAAGGCTTCATTACCGACTCTTACATGTTGAAATCGACTAGAAAAATAGTTTTGAAGCCAATTAATCAACCATCCTTCAACGCTATCCTCACATAGTTGAGAAAGGATGCGGGAGCGGGAGATAGTGTTGAAAGCAGAGGAGAAGTCCAAGAAAACTCCCTTGACGGCTTTCGCTCCGGCATCAATTGAAGAGTGGAGGGTGTGCGATAACGTAGCAACGGCGTCCAGAGTGTCATCTGCAGCTTTAAGCGTGTGATCACTTTTAACCACACGGATGAGTTGGCGATAGGTTTGTTCTTCACAGGGCCGGCCGAACCATTGGCAGGTTTCGGAATTAGTGTTATAGCAACATCTCTCTATTCCGAAGGAAAGGAGCATTCTCCTAACGAAGGATTGACGAGCTGGGTGACAAACGGTGCAATCTCGCGGTGACAGATTTTAATAATCGCGGGGGGGGACCTGTCGGGACCAGCCGCTGTGGAGCTCTTGAGGCCAGCGAAAATTTGGGAGATAGAGAATTCGTGAGCGGGCAGGAAAGCGCTGAGATTAAGAGATCTAACGAGAGGTACCGCGGAATGGTTAGCTGATTTGAAGATAAAGCCATCGTTCAGAGCATCAAAGTCTCAGGCACCACTTGGTAGATATGGGCGACGGGTTCCTGTCCATCTGTTAAGAATTTTACCAAGGTAACCGGTTTTCGATGTTCTGAACAGCTCATCTACAAAAAATGTTGTAAAGGCGATTTACCTCAGCTGTGATCTGTATCGAAATTGGTTTAATTTCTCGGTACCTCCCTTGCATACAGGAAGGATCGGAGACAAATAGTTGGCCAAGAAGATTCCCTTAACGTGTACGAAAATGGACTATGGTGTTAAGACAAAGTGTAAGAAGAGAGCTAATAGGCGCAGAATTGAAATCACCACACAGTAAAATGAAAGAATTATCCCTAATTGAAGAAATTTAAGCTATTGTAGAATCATAGAACTTAGATATGTCCGTTCTGGTAGAAGACTGGGAGACATACAAGTTAAAGACTGTCACAGACTTGCAGTTTTGAAGAGACCTTAGATGGCACATAACCTTTGCACATTCAATAGTACTGGCTGCATAGCAGAAAACGTTTTTGTTCCATTTTGACCAGCTGAGATTGATGCAACTCGCGACACCACCTTCTTTGGATTTAACGCCGACCACTCTGTCTTGACGAAAGCATATGAAATTCTCTGGCAGAAATAACTGATCCAGATTGATGTCCCGAAGAAAGGTTTCTTGAAGACAGACCACGCCGACAGGTTTAAACAGAGTAGTTGTTAGCAGAGAGTGAAAATCGTCAACTTTGTTCAGAATTGAACGCACATTAAAGGACGCAAGAGCTGGAAGTGATGTTTTTGCGGGATAGCGACTGCGAACAGCACTGAGCCAACCATGTCGGGCATTAAAACAGTGTAATTTCTTCGTTACTTCGAAGATTTGGAGAAAATAGGCGTGAGAATGCACTTTGATAATGAGGCAGAATGGAGCGAACAGGAGGAGAGGTTGTCGGGGAAGATTTATTATCGATAAGCGAACAGGATAGGATATGAATGTCAAGTCTAATAAGGATCAGAAGCCTTGTCGCGGATAAAAGGGCAGACCTTAAATGATATATAAAACAAGTTAAATTACCAGGTGTAAACACTATACATGCAGCCAGTGGCGTGCGTTATAGAGCCCTCCCTCCACAAAGCCACTGTCCTCAGTTGCTTGAAGAAGACAGTTAATGGTGTGGGATATAGGGATATCGTCACAAAATATGAGCATAGGTTAGTCGGTGGTTGTAGTGTGTGTCCCGCCTTCAACCGATTGAAGTGGATTATGAATGTAGCCCGGTTATCGTCCGGGCGGATAAGGTATATGTTGTTAGGAAGGCTCTGAACGACCGAAAAGGGACCGCTCCATGGGTCGTTGAATTTGCTGAATATGCCTTGGGAAGGGTTTGGTCTGCGAAGCTATACGATATCCCCAGTTTCGAATAGGGAGCCGTAGCCTTGGCGGTCATATGACCGCTATTGGATGACTTGGGCGTGTCGTAGATGTTTGCGGGCTAAGCGCTGGCATACCTGCTGGATGTCGATCAGCCGGGAGACGTACGACGGCGGGAGGGGTACTTGGGCTGCGTAAGTGGTAGGTTGGAATCAAGTTAGAGTTGTAGTTCTCGGCCGGCCATCATAGCGGGGGTGAACGCAGTTGACTGTTAAAACGTGCTCTTTTAGGCCAGGAGGCAGTGAGGGATTAGGGTGTCCCCCAGGTCGTTATTCGAGGTGTCAATGAAAGCACGCAGGAGGTACAAGAGGGATTTGTTGTTCCTTCCCGTGGACCAGGTTACTTTCAAATTTGGGCCCTTGGCCAGAGTAAACACGGTCTGGAACACCAAACCTAGTAACCCAGGCGCGTACGATGGCGTCAGCGACGCAGGATGCTGTCTGGTCAGGTAGTGGTTTTGCTTCGGCCCATTTAGAAAAGAAATCAACTATCACGAGCAGGTACCGGTTACTTGTCCGGGATTAAGGGAAGATACCGACGATATCCACTCAGAGCCTCTGTTTGGGATAGCCTTAAGTAATTAGTTGGAGAGGTGCAAGAGAAATTTCGTTGGGGTGTTTGATGCGTCTACAGGTATCACAGTCTTGGCATAAAAGGCCGTTCTCCTGTCGGAGGTTGGGGCAGTATATTGGTTTGCTCTTACATATTCAAGACACGATGCGAATTAAGGCATCCGGGCAATATTTTGGGATCATAAAATCACAATAACAGCGAAATATCGCAATAAGGCTATTCCTTAATTGTCGCAAAAAGTCCGCGTTTCAACACGGCTGCGGTTACGTTAAAAACAAAACCCATGGAAGGGCAGACAGAAACGGGATTTGGATTGTACTTTCGAGGGGAATGAACGGGGATATCGGGCAACGGCTCTTGTTCTCAAGCCGGGGAACGGAGCATCGGCTCTAGTTCTCTAGCCGGGGAACGGGGCAACGCCTCTCGTTCTCTAGACGGGGTATTCACAGGCGACGACTTGACCTTGTTTAGTATCAAATGAAATGTATATGCATGATTATGTTAGTATACTGTACAAATAAGAATATACTGCAGGGTCAAGAAGGATTTCATTGACCATGGAAGGGCAGACAATAAAGTGGTTTGGATTGTACTTTCGAGGGGAATGAACGGGGAAATCGGGCAACGGCTCTTGTTCTCAAGCCAAGGGAACACGGCAACGGCTCTAGTTCTCGAGCCGAGAAACGGAACATGGGCTCTGGTTCTATAGGCGGGGTACAGGGCATCTGCTCTAGTTCTCTTGTTGGGGTATTCACAGGCTTTTTTAAGTATTATTTTTCGACGATCGGAGATTTTCGCCGCCATCAACTCCTGTTCGAGTTTCTCAATATTGGCTTGCAAAGCAGTTACGGGTAGACGTCCTCGTTGTCACGGCCATTTCTGGGTGCATATTTCGGTTCGTCTGCTTGATTAGCTTGACCATTTTTCCTCGATAGAGAAGTAAAACAGCGTGCTGAGCTCATGATCGCGTTATCGACGATTCCAAAAAGTCCGCGCTTCAGCACGGCTGCGGTTACGTTAAAAACAAACCCTTAATCGAGACAAGAACTACAGAAGCTATTGGAAAGTATGTAAAAGCTTACAAAAAAACGTTAGTTATAATTTAATAAAAAAGTTTTGTTCTACATAAAAAAAGTTATGTCAGAAAACTTTAAAATATCATGTTTATTATTATAGAAATTAACGTCATAAGTTACGACAATATTGTTTTACAACTTTCAAGGTTACGCACATTTGTAAACTTCACTTTCCGAGATAATGCGACAAGGAATCGGTTTATCCGCAATTATATGGGTTCTGACAATAATAACAAGCAAGTTAAATAGTAAGAAATTGATGATTATTTGTAATTGAATTCCAGCGATATAGTTTGAGAAATATTTTCGTAAGATTGTCAGTTCAAACTATCATCATTCAAATATTATATCTTTGTGGTAATGTTTTTCGAGATAGATAAGATATTAAGTCAAGCAATTTAATTTAAGTTTTTAGAGTTGATGCGATACAGATCATGTAGGTCATTTTACTTAAAAAACACAATTATTTTGTAAAATAATTTATTGGATTGTGAAAAGTACTGGTAGTTTGCGTTCCATTTGCCTATAATAAGTTACTTGTCGTAAGTTTCGAATAGTTTGCGATAAATAAGTCAGAATATTCTTATGCTTGAATAGAACGCAAATTCTCCCTGATGTCCGATGCATAAATATCTTGTCTTTTCGTTATGTTTTAATAAATGTTTAACAACTCGGTGATTAATATGGGCCCACTACGGTGTCATCATGTATGATAATTGGAGTTAGATTTATTTCTCGTTCTGGCAACTTTGCTTATAAGAAACAGAAGACAATTCGAGTTATCGGCTTATTGTTTTGAGTGATGGAGTTTCCGGGTAAAAATGGCCGGTCTTACATACCATTCATTTTCTCCGAAGACTTGAACGATCCAAATAAACAAGCCGGTGCTAATTGGCTATTCATGATCTTTTGATGTAAAGTGGCAGCAGCCAGGGCCGATTCTTTATCCATAAGAGAGCCCTGTAAACGCTATTAAGGCCATGCCACCAAGTCATGGTTGAACGTACCCACGGCAGAAAGCTCACCTTATTTAATGCACCACTGACGCCACGTGTTTAGGTCTGGTAGGTGCAAACAGATCGCTGCACTATTTGGAGGGAAGCTGTGATCAAAATAAAAATTCCACGTAACCTACAAAATGGACGAAGATTCGGAGGATTTTAAGACCGGGTGATCCTTTTTATCATTGCAGAGGTTTTCGATAAAAGGTGCCGATGCTGCTGCGACACGCCACTTGTTCTCATAAATGGCAGAAATTGTCTCCCAATCGTCTTCCTAATGCAGAATATTTTCAATCGCATTGACGCTTTTCATGTAGTCGAAACGTACAAAAGCATGAACAGACCATCGGAAAACCGCGTAGTCATGCATGACATGGCTAGTGTCGCTCTCAGAATCCTTTGTTGTTAAAGGCACGCGAATTGTTCGCTATCATTGTGTCCACTGCATGAAGAGTGCTTAAAACTGTGCAAGAACGCGTCAAATATCCTGTATTCTTCGTTTTAGCAGTGACGTCCGGCTCGAAGGTAGGTTTCAATGTTTGCATGAGGCAATTAATTTTGTGAATTATCATGAGATGTATGCGAATGAATGATCTATTCATTAGAATATATAAAAAAATAGTCCCTAACAACGTTGGCAATGGAGGGCAGTCATGGCATGTTAAAAAATAATCTCAAGTTCTTCTTGAAGTTTGAATTATATTTGTGTGGGCAAGTTTGGAAATATATCCTTCCGATCTGCTGTCTCGTTGACGATTTCATGATTAGGCAATTGCCGCTTACGTGAATATAAGCTTTGCATGTCTAAAATAAAGAAAGCCATTGCTTTTAATGCAATATACGAAAGTCGTGGCCAGATGGAACCCATACTGCTATTTTAAATACAAGCAAACACGAGGTTACAGCGACAATCAATCGAGCTTAGTTAAATATTGTTTATCATGTAACTAGCTCCAGGAAACCTACGTGTCATTTCGGTAAGCGATAATGAAATAGAGTTGATATGGGATAATCCGAAATCAAATACCGGCAATCAAAACTACTTCGTTACAATAAACGGAAGCGTTCCCCAAAAATGCGAGGTCAATTGGTATTCCACGAGCTGCCAAATCCGCGGTCTCACTGCCAACACGGACTACGAGGTGTCGCTACTTACGTGTGACAAATCAGAGGGCTATCCAGGCAAAAGCTGCAGTTCAGCAGTTTCAAAACAAACGAAGACTCTTCCGGACGGTAGGTTGTTGAGCGATGTATTTATATGTAACCGCTTTCTTGAAATGAAAGCATATATGAAGAAACAGTAACATCCATTTTTTTTATCATGCCAACAGCTCCAAAAAACCTCCAAGTTACTCCTATCGGTGATATGCATATGAGATTGACATGGGCGCCTCCAAATACGATGACCGGTATTAGCCACTACTTTGCCGAGACAGAGGGAAGACGTCCTCAAAAATGCGAGGTGACTGCGAATATAACAACCTGCATCATGAGCGGCCTGACCACGTACACGTACGCCAAGGTGTCGCTAAAAGCGTGTGACAAAGCAGCACGCAATCCAGGCAGACGTTGCAGTAATGCGGTTTGGAAATTTAAATGGTTTCCTCAGAAAGGCAAGTATTCTATGAATTAGGTTTCTATTTAATAAACTGCGGTATAAGAACCTATGAAACATCGGTAAGTTGCTTGAGTATTCCAGGTGATTGTAATAACTAAAAAATCGAAACGTGGCCCGCTGGTGTATCAATTGTAACAGTCATAGAAACGACACGCTATGGACTATTGGCTGCATAGATTTCCATTGAATGCAGTAACGGCGACTGGGATTACGACATATTAACGCTAAAGTTTCGTCAAGCCTTTGTAGTTGGGGGACCCGATGCTATTAACAACTTCCACACTTTGATATAAATTTTCTGTTTCACTTATCGAACATAATGTTAAATACATATTTGTAACACCAACCAATATGTACTAATTAATACATTTAATGGCTCATTGATGAACATTCGATCTCACTTTCATTTCTTTATTCATGTCACTAGCTCCAATTAACCTTCAAGTCACTCACGTAAACGATGATGACATAAAATTGGCATGGGCACCTCCATCGCAAATGACAGGTGTTTACTTCTTCTTCGCAAAGACAAACGGGAGCGATCCAAAAAAATGCGAGGTGAATCGGTATTTGACAAGATGCCAAATCCGCGGTCTCATCGCCAACACGGACTACGAGGTGTCGCTACTAGCGTGTGACAAAGCAGAGGGCGATTTGGATAGAAGCTGCAGTACAGCGGTTTCGAAACAAACGAAGACTCTTCCAGACGGTTGGTTGTAAAGGGATGAATTTATATGTAATCCGCCAACGTAAAATCGAAGCAAATATGAACTAAGAGCGAAATTCATTTTTTTGTATCATGCCAATAGCTCCAAGAAACCTCGGAGTGACTCTTGTCGGTGATAAGCAAATGCGATTGACATGGACACCTCCAAATACGATGACCGGCATTAGCCACTTCTATGCCGAGACAGAGGGAAGAAATCCTCAAAAATGCGAGGTGACTGCGAATAAAACAACCTGCATCATGAGCGGCTTGACCACCTACGCGTACGCCATGGTGTCGCTAAAGGCGTGCGACAAAGCAGAAGGCGTTCTCGGCAGACGTTGCAGTAATTCGGTTTGGAAACTTAAATGGTTACCTCAGGCAGGCAAGTATTCTATGAATTTGGTTTCTATTTCAATAAACTGCGGAATTAGAACAAATTAAACTTCTGTAGTTAACTTGAGTATGACAGTGGATTGTAATGACTAAGAAATCGAAAGGTGGCCCGATGCTGTATCAGTTGCTATCGTCATTGAAGTAACACGCTATGGAAGATTTGCTACCTTTATAACCCTTTAATGCTCATTTAGTCACGGTAATGACAACGTATTTACGGAAAAGGATAGGTATTGTCGTCACGCCTTTGTTGTTGCGGTGACCTGCTACTATTTACAACAACAGCCATAATTTGCTATTAATGTACTGTTAAACTTATCAAACATAACTTTGAAGACATATTTAAAAAACAAGCCAATATGTTCTGCTTTATACATTTTGCGGCCCATTGATAAACGTCAATTTCTTTTATTATGCCACTAGCTCCAATTAACTTCCAAGTCACTCCCGTTTACGAAGATGAAATACAATTGGCATGGGCATCCCCAACGCCAATGCCTGGTGTCAACTACTTCTTTGCAAAGACAAACGAAAGCGATCCAAAAAAATGCGAAGTAGATGCAAATATAAAAACCTGCACCATAAGTGGGCTCACCGCCAACACGGACTACGAGGTGTCGCTACAAGCGTGTGACAAAGCAGATGGCGATGCGGATAGAAGCTGCAGTTCAGCAGTTTCAAAACAAACGAGGACTCTTCCAGACGGTTGGTTGTTAAGCCATGCATTTATATGTAACCGCCCTCGTTAAATCGAAGCAAATATGAACTAACAGCGCTATTCGTTTTTTTTATCGTGCCAATAGCTCCGAGAAACCTTGAAGTGACTATTGTTAGTGATAAGCATGTGAAATTGAAATGGACACCTCCAAATACGATGACCGGCATTAGCAACTTCTATGCCGAGACAGAGGGAAGCAATCCTCAAAAATGCGAGGTGACTGTGAGTAAAACAACTTGCATCATGAGCAGCTTGACAACCTATAAGTTCGCTGTGGTGTCGCTAAAGGCGTGCGACAAAGCAGAAGGCAATCCAGGCAGACGTTGCAGTAATGCGGTTTGGAAAAATACATGGTTTCCGCAGGCAGGCAAGTATTCTATGAAGTTTGTTTCTATTTCAACAAACTGCGGTATAAGAACCTATGAAACTTCCGTAGGTTGCTTGAGTATTACAGGTGATTGTAATGACAAAGAAATCGAAAGGTTGCCCCGTGGTGTATGAATTATCATGACCACAGAAACGACACACTATGGACTATTGGCTGCATCGATTTCCATTCAATGCAGTTATTGCCACTGAGATTGCGACGTCTTGACGCTAAATTTCCGTCAAGCCTTTGTAGTAGCGGAGACCTGCTGCTATTAACAACAGCCATACCTTGATATTAATGTTTTGTTTCACTTATCAAACATAATTTGTAATACATATTTGTAACACCAACAAATATGTACAACTTTATACATTTGGAGGCCCATTGATAAACAACCGGTCTCACTTGCATTTCTTTAATCATGCCACTAGCTCCAATTACCCTTGAAGTCACTCCAGTAAACGATAATGAAATACAATTGGCATGGGCATCCCCAACGCAAATGACCGGCGTAAACTACTTCTTCGCAAAGACAAACGGAAGCGATTCACAAAAATGCGAGGTCACTCAGTATTCCACAAGCTGCCAAATTCGCAATCTCACCGCCAACACGGACTACGAGGTGTCGCTACAGGCGTGTGACAAACTAGAGGGCGAACCAGATAGAAGGTGTAGTTCAGCGGTTTCAAAACAAACGAAGACTCTTCCGGACGGTAGGTTGTAAAGCGATGTATTTATGTGTAAACGCTTTTGTGAAATGAAAGCATATATGAATAAACAGTGACATACATGTTTTGTATAATGCTAATAGCTCCAAGAAACCTCGAAGTGACTCCTGTCGATGATACCCAAATGAGATTAACATGGACATTTCCAAATACAATGACCGGCATTAGACACTTCTATGCCGAGACAGAGGGAAGAAATCGTCAAAAATGCGAGGTGACTGCGAATAAAACAACCTGCATCATGAGCGGCCTGACCACGTACACGTACGCCAAAGTGTCGCTTAAGGCGTGTGACAAAGCAACAGGCAATCCAGGCAGACGTTGCAGTAATGCGGTTCGGAAAATTAAATGGTTTCCACAAGAAGGCAAGTAGTCTATGCATTTCGTTTCAATTTCTATAGACTTCGGTATAAGAACTAATGAAACTTCGGTAGTTGACTTGAATATAACGGGATTGTTATGACTAAGAAATCGAAAGTTAGTCCAGTGCTGTATCAGTTTCCATCGTACTTGAGGTTACACGCTATGGGAGATTTGCTGCCTTGATTACCCTTTAATGCTGTGTTAGTCACGGTGATGACGATGTATTTACGGGAAAGATAAGGTTATGTCTTAAAGCTTTTGTTGTTGCGGAGACCTGCTTCTTTTAATAATAATGTTTAAGACATATTTGTTACACCAACCAATATGTAGTACTTAAAACATTTTGCTGCCCATTGGTAAACTACCGGTCTGACGTTCATTTTTTAATCATGCCACTAGCTCCAATAAACTTCCAAGTCACTCCTGTATACGATAATGAAATACAATTGGCATGGGAAGCTCCATCGCCAATGGCCGGGGTTAACTACTTCTTCGCCAAGACAAACGGAATTAATCCAAAAAAATGCGAAGTGGATGCAAATATTAAAACCTGCACAATCAGTGGCCTCACCGCCAACACGGACTACGAGGTGACACTACTGGCGTGTGACAAAGCAGAGGGCGATACGAATAGAAGCTGCAGTTCAGCGGTTTCAAAACAAACGAAGATTATTCCGGACGGTATGTTATTAAGCGATGTATTTATATGTAACCGTCCTCGTTGAATCGAAGCAAACATGAACTAAAAGCGAAATTCCTTTTTGCATCATGACAATAGCCCCAAGAAACCTCGAAGTAACTCCAATCGGTAATATGCATATAAGATTGACATGGACACCTCCAAAAACGATGACCGGCATAAGCCACTTCTATGCCGAGACATACGGAAGCAATCCTCAAAAATGCGAGGTGACTGCGAGGACAACAACGTGCATTATGAGAGGCCAGACAACCTACGCGTTCGCCGTGGTGTCGCTCAAGGCGTGCGACAAAGCAGACGGCGCTCCCGGCAGACATTGCAGTAATGCGGTTTGGAAAAATACAGTGTTTTCTCAGGCAGGCAAGTAGTCTGTTGATTTAGTTTCTATTTCAATAGACAGCGGTATTAAGACCAATGAAACTTCGGTAGGTTGCTTGAGTATTACGGGTGATTGCAATGACTAAGAAATTGAAAGCTGGTCGCGTTGTGTACTAGTTATAATTTTTTATAGAAAAGAAACGTTATGGGCTATAGCTCACTAGATTAACATTCGGTGCAGTTATGGCAACTTGGATTGCGACGTATTTACGCTAAATTGTCGTGAAGCTTTTGTGGTAGCGGCGACCCGATGCTATTTACAACGGCCATAATTTGATATTTATGTCCTGTTTCATTTTTGAAACATGACGCCTCAGTCATATTTGTAACACCAACCAATATGTTCTACTTTATACATTTGGTCGCCCATTGATGAACAACCGTTCTCACTTAAATTTCTGTAATCATGCCACTAGCTCCAATTAACCTCCATGTGACTCCCGTTAACGATAATGAAATACAATTGGCATGGGAAGCTCCATCGCCAATGACCGGCGTAAACTTCTTCTTCGCCAAGACAAACGGAAATAATTCAAAAAAATGCGAAGTGAATGCAAATATGAAAACCTGCACCATCAGTGGCCTTACCGCCAACACGGACTACGAGGTGTCGCTACTGGCCTGTGACAAAGCAGATGGCGATCCCGATAAAAGCTGCAGTTCAGCGGTTTCAAAACAAACGAAGACTCTTCCGTACAGTATGTTGTTGAGCGATGTATTTATATGTTTCCGCCAACGTTAAATCGAAGCAAATATGAACTTACAGCGAAATTATTTTTTTTTATCGTGCCAATAGCTCCAAGAAACCTCGAAGTTACTCGTGTCGGCGCTAGAGTTGATGCGATCGAGAGAAATAAATTGTATGTCATTTTATTGGATTGTGGATGTTTCTGATAGTTTGCGTTGTGTTTGCCTACAAGAAGTTAATTTTAGTTAGTTTCATAAAGGTGGCGATAAATAAGTCAGAGTATTCTAATGCTCGAATAGAACGTGAATTATCCCTACGGTCTGATGCATAAATATCTAGTATTTTCGTTATTTTATAATCAATGTTTAACAACTCGGCTATGTACATGGACCCACTGCGGTGTGATCATGTATGCTTATTGGTGTTGGATTTATTTATCGTTCTGGCTTCTTTGCTTATGAGAAACAGAAGCCTTTAAGAGGTATCGGCTTATTGTCAAGACTCTAGAGTGATCGAGTTTTCAGCTAAAAATGGCTGTCCTTAAATCCAATTTATTTTCTCCGCCGACTTAACCGATCCAAAGACTCAAGCCGGTGCTTAGTGGCTATTTCTGATCTTTTGGTGTAGATTGGCAGCAGCCAGGGCACATTCTTTATCAATAAGAGAGCCCTGGATACGTTATGGAGGCCATGTTACCAAGTCATGGTTGAACGTACCCACGGCACAAAAGCATGAACAGACCATCGGAAATTCGCGTATTAATGCATGACAGGAATAGTGTCGCTCTCAGGTTCCTTTGCCGTTAAAGGCACGCGCATCGTTCACTATCATTGTGTCCATTGCATAGGGGGGGTATTAAACTGTTCAAGAACGCGTTAAATATCCTGTATTCTTAGTTTTAGCAGTGACGTCCGGCTCGCAGGTAAGTTTCAATGTTTGCATGAGGCAATTAATCTTGTGAATTATCATGAAATGTATGCGAATCAATGATCTATTCATTAGAATATATAAAAAAATAGTCTCTCAAAACGTTGGCCATGGAGGGCTATCATGGCAATTCTGTAGATTCCAAGTTCTTTTTTAAGTAAGAATTATATTTTTGGTGGCCCGTTTGTTTATATATCCTTACGATCTCCTGTCTCGTTAACCAATTAATTATTATGCAATTACAGCATACGTGGATATTTGTTCAGCATGTTTTAAAAAAGTACGCCAGTGCCTTTAATGCAATATACGAAAGTCGTGGCCAGATGGAACCCATAACGCCAGGTTATATAGAAGCAAAAATGAACTTACAGCGACAATCAATCCAGCTTACTTTAATATCATTAATCATGCAAAAACCTCCAGGAAACCTACGCGTCACTTCCGTCAGCAATAATGAAATAGAGTTGATATGGGATATTCCGAAACCATATACCGGCATTCGAAACTACATCGCGACAACAAACGGAAGCGATCCACAAAAATGCGAAATAAATCGGTATTTGAAAAGCTGCCAAATCCGCGGTCTCATCGACAACACCGACTACGAGGTGTCGCTGCTGGCGTGTGACAAAGCAGATAACGATCTAGGCAGAAGCTGCAGTTCAGCGGTTTCGATACCAACGGAGACTCTTCCGGACGGTAGGTTTTTAAGCGATATATTTATATGTAGCCACCCCCGTTTAATCGAAGCAAAATATGAACAAACAGTGACATCAATTTTTTGTATCATACCAATAGCTCCAAGAAACATCGAAGTGACTCATATCGGTGATAATCTTGTGAGATTGACGTGGGCACCTCCGCATACGATGACCGGCATGAGCCACTTCTATGCCGAGACAGACGGAAGCAATCCTCAAAAATGCGAGTTAAATGCGAGTACATCAAAATGCATCATAAGCGGCCTGACAGCCTACACGTTCGACTTGGTGTCGCTAAAGGCGTGCAACAAAGCAGAAGGCGATCCCGGCAGACGTTGCAGTAAAGCGTTTTTGAAATTTAAATGGTTTCCTAAAGCAGGCAAGTCTTCTTTGAATTTGGTTTCTATTTAAATAAACTGCGTTATTAAAAAGAATGAAACTTCGGTAGTTTTCTTGAGTATTACAGGGGATTTTAATAACTAAGTGATCGAAAGGTTGCCCGGTAGTGTATCAGTTATTATCGTTATTGAGGTTACAAGCTAAGGGAGATTAGCTGCCTTTATTACCCTTTGATGCAGTTTAAGTCACAGTGATGACGGCGTATTTACGAGAAACATAATGTATTGTCGTCAAACATTTTGTTTGCGGAGACCTGCTGCTATTTACAACAGCAATAATTTGCTATCAATGTTAAACTTATCAAACATAACTTTGAAGAAATATTTGTAAAACCAGCCAATATGTTTTGCTTTATACATTTTTCGGCCCATTGATAAACGTTTATTTATTTAATCATGCAACTAGCTCCAATAAACCTCCAAGTAACTCCGGAAAACGAAAATGAAATACAATTGGCATGGGAAGCTCCATTGCCAACGACCGGTGTTAACTACTTCTTCGCAAAGACAAACGGAAGTGATCCACAAAAATGCGAGGTGAATCGGTATTTGACAAGATGCAAAATCCGCGGCCTCATCGCCAATACGGACTACGAGGTGTCGCTACAGGCGTGTGACAAAGCAGAGGGTGATATAGATAGAAGCTGCAGTTCAGCGGTTTCAAAACAAACGAAGACTCTTCCGGAAGGTAGGTTTTTAAGCGATGCATTTATATGAAACCGCCTTCGTGAATTGGAATCAAATATGAACTAAGAGCGAAATTAATTTTTTTTTGCATCATGCCAATAGCTCCGAGAAACCTCGAATTGAATCCTGTCGGTGATATGCATGTGAGATTGACATGGACACTTCCAAATACGATGACCGGCATTAGCCACTTCTATGCCGAGACATACGAAAGCAACCCCCAAAAATGCGAGGTGACTGCGAGTACAAAAACCTGCATCATGAGCGGCCTTACAACCTACAAGTTCGCCGTAGTGTGGCTAAAAGCGTGCGACAAAGCAGAAGGCGCTTCCGGCAGACGTTGCAGTAATGCGATTTGGAAATTTAAATGGTTTCCTCAGGCAGGCAAGTAGTCTAGGGATTAAGTTTTCATTTCAATCGAATGGTGGTATTAGAACCAATGAAACTTCAATAGGTTGCTTGAGTATTACAGGGGATTGTAATGACTAAGAAATCGAAAGGTTGCCTTGTGGTGTATAAGTTACCATCGTCAATGAGGTTACACGCTATGGAAGATAAGCTGCCTTATAACCCTTTAATGCAGTGTTCTTCACGGGGATGACGACGTATTTACGGGAAACATAAGAGAATGTCGTCAAAACGTTAATGTCGCGGAGACCTGCTACTATTTACAACAGACATAATTTACTATTTGTGTACTGTTTAACTTATCAGACATAATGTATAAGACATATTTGTAACACTTAGCAATCTGTACTGCTTGATACATTTGGTAGTCATTTACAAACTACCGGTCTGCCGTTCATTTCTTTTATCATACCACTAGCTCCAATAAACTTCCAAGTAACTCCTGTAAACGATAATCAAATACAATTGGCATGGGGAGCTCCATCGCCAATGACCGGTGTAAACTACTTCTTCGCAAAAACAAACGGAAGCGATCCAAAAAAATGCGAAGTGGATGCAAATATTAAAACCTGCACCATAAGTGGCCTCACCGCAAACACGGACTACGAGGTGTCGCTACTGGCGTGTGACAAAGCAGATGGCGATCCGGATAGAAGCTGCAGTTCAGCGGTTTCAAAACAAACGAAGACACTTCCGGACGGTAGGTTGTCAAGCGATGCATTTATATGTAACCACCCTGGTTAAATTGTAATTACTAAGAAATCGAAAGGTAGCCCGGTTCCGTATCAGTTACCATCGTCATTAAGGTTACACGCTTTGAGAGATTAGTTGCCTTTATAACTATTTCATGCTGTGTTAGTCACGGTGATTACGACGTATTTATGGGAAAGCAAAGGTATTGTCGTCAAGCTTTTGTTGTTGCGAGACCTGCTGCTATTTTCACCAGCCATAAATTTATATTTGTATTCTGTTTAACTTTCCAAACATAATGCCCCAGTCATATTTGTAACACCAACCAATTTGTTCTACTTTATACATTTGGTGGCCCATTTATTAAAAACCGGTCTCAATTTTATTTTTTTAATCATGCCACTAGCTCCAATTAACCTCCAAGTAACTCCCGTAAACGATGATGAAATACGATTGGCATGGGAAGCTCCATCGCCAATGACCGGTGTTGACTTCTTCTTCGCAAAGACAAACGGAAGCGATTCACAAAAATGCGAGGTGAATCGGTATTTAAAACGCTGCCGAATTATTGGTCTCACCGCCAACACCGAATACGAGGTGTCGCTACAGGCGTGTGACAAAGCAGAGGGCGATCCGCGCAGAAGCTGCAGTGCAGTAGTTTCAAAACCAACGAAGACTCTTCCGGCAGGTAGGTTGCTAAGCGATCAATATAAATGTAACCGCTTTCGTGAAATAAAAGTTAATGTAAGCTAACAGCGAAATTCTTTTTTTTTATCATGCCAAAAGCTCCGAGAAACCTTGAAGTGACTCCGGTCGGTGATATGCATGTGAGATTGACATGGACACTTCCAAATACGATGACCGGCATTAGCCACTTCTTTGCCGAGACATACGGAAGCAATCCCCAAAAATGCGAGGTGACTGCGAGTACAACAACTTGCATCATGAGCGGCCTGACCACCTACACGTTCGCCGTGGTGTCGCTAAAAGCGTGCGACAAAGCAGAAGGCAATCCGGGCAGACGTTGCAGTAAAGACGTTTCTAAATTTAAATTGTTTACTCAGGCAGGCAAGTTATCTATGAATTTAGTTTTAATTTCAATAAACGGCGGGATTAGAACCAATGAAACTTCAATAGGTTGCTTAAGTATTACAGGGGATAGTAATGACTAAGAAATCGAAAGGTTGCCTTGTTGTGTCTCAGTTACCATCATCATTGAGGTTACACGCTTTGGAAAATGGGCTTCCTTATAACCCTTTATATGCAGTGCTCTTCACGGGATGACGACGTATTTACGGGAAACATAAGGTATTGTCGTCAAACCGTTGTTGTCGCGGAGACCTGCTTCTATCAACAACAGCCATAATTTGCTATTAAAACATAATATTTAAGACATATTCTTAACACTCACCAATCTGTACTGCTGTAGACATTTGGTGGTCCATTTATAAACTACCGGTCTGACGTTCATTTCTTTTATCATGCCACTAGCTCCAATAAACTTCCAAGTCACTCCTGTAAACGATACTGAAATACAATTGGCATGGGAAGCTCCATCGCCAATGACCGGTGTTAACTACTTCTTCGCAAAGACAAACGGAAGTCGATCCAAAAAATGCGAGGTGGATGCAAATATTAAAACCTGCATCATAAGTGGCCTCACCGCAAACACGGACTACGAGGTGTCGCTACAGGCGTGTGACAATCCAGAGGGCGAACCGGATAGAAGCTGCAGTTCAGCGGTGTCAAAAAAAACGAAGACTCTTCAGGACGGTTGGTTGTTAAACAATCCATTTATGTTTTTAAATGCACGTTTTAAAAATAACTTAAATGTACGCAAACATTTTATTTTTCAGAGGACGGTTTGTGACATCTAAGTCGTTTATCGTTGTAATGTATCTTTATCACTAGAGAAGTGTTATTTTAAATCAGAAGAACTGCTTCCGAAATCAATTTCTGGTTCTATTTTTTTTAAACTCGGGACGTTTCGCCGTCGCATCCTATGTTCCAAGGATTTTTTAAAAATCTTTTGACCGGAACATGTTTTGATAAATGCAGAAAGTAAGATATTGATGTGCGATAGGTACGGTCTTATCTCAAGATCAATCCATTGAATGCGCACTTAGAACCTGAAAGTTTGCTTAAGGTTTTGATACCTAATCAATACCTATCTGAACAGTGTCATTAATCTGGTTAATCAATATCATCCCGATATCACGTCAAAATGGCAGGCAATTCGTCGAATGTTTTTTCCCTTTTTTTAGAATAACCACTCGCCTCTGCATTTTCGAATTTATCGTGATCCCGCTTTCCTGTTACCTACGTCTCACTTTCTATTTACCATTCGTTTTTTGATTAAAACTTGACCGAACGGTACATGTTTCTCTTGCGATGGGAGGTCAACTGTTACGGAGTCGATATGGTGGGTCGCAATTCGGCGTTTTTAAACCATAAGTTTCCGTCAAACTCGTTTACTGAGATCCTGCTTCGTATGACCAAGTACGAGTCTACACACCGGATAACAACGTGTCGTATTGTTATTACCATTATATCATCTTTCATAGCGAGAATTGAGCTCGTTTTATAATGACTGGACTAAGTTTAAAGAGGCTTAACATCTGGACTGTTTGTTGAATAAACGTTCCCCGAATACGTGATAAGAGCGAGATCTCCGCCATGATAGCTCAAATGACTGACCTCTCACAATTTTTAGATTCGACTGCGTTTCACTTAACCTTCGACACGCGACAGTCGAGCCTTTTAACAGAAAGTGAATTTCGTCATGGCAATCGCTTTGCGTCTTCAGTGTGTTTTGTTTTATGTATCTACATAAGCTGTTTTGCATTTCTAGAATAATCAGTAAACTCAAGAGTTTTAATTCTATGTTGCGCCCGCCTTCATTGGACCTTCTTTGTGCTTTTAATACTCAATCCTCTATTTTATAAATCGATAACCTTTACAGACCATTGCAATGTTGCTTGCACAAACCTTTTGATTGAATAAAAAAACGCTGGGTTTTCATCTCACATTGAAATTTTTGACGATTCTGAGAGCATGTGTGGTTCGAATGCCCAATCAAAGAAATTGAATAAATTCGGTAGGGGCTGAAGAATGTCATCGACCGAGTCCAACTACAGGGAGTGATGTTTAACTAAGATAAACAACTGTGTTATATCTTAAAGAAGCCCGACTGTTTCAAAAAAGGATCCAAAAATTCTGAAACAGGCTTTCATCTGGGCTTGTATATTGTTTTCCGTTTAAATATACCAAAATAATAATTTGAAATGGTATTCGATGCCAATTTCTCAGACAAAAAATCAAACGTATCCTTCATGTGCTAGAACCGCGTTTTTATGCATGTGTAATATTGCTAAAAAATTAGTGAACGGGCAATTTTATTGTCAATGTTTGTCACTTTTCTATAAATCTGTCGCAGGGGTGGAATTTCGAAATAATTAAATTTTCTATTCGAGCTTCGATGTGCGTCACATAAGAACCCGATTATTAATTCACAGTTAAAAAAATTTCCCGCATCGCTTGATTCGGTCATCACTTGATGAAAACTCGGCCTCCTCTATTTCTTCCTCGATAAATGCGACTGCCCGAGGAAAATCTTCACGATGTCGTAGGCAGCCTTACAGGCGGTTACTACCAGCCCGAAAATGAGCATCAATATAGGTTGACGGTTTCGATACCTAATCGATTCATCGGTTTAGGTGTAAATTAACCGAGCCATTTCTCTGGTTAAGCAATATCTTTCGAATATCACATACAAACTAGTTTATTTTGTATCCTTTTTTCCCTTCCATTTTTTTAGAATAACCAATCGCCTCTGAATTTTCGATTTCATCGTGTACCTGCTTTCCTGTTACCTACGTCTTACTTTCTATTGACCATTTTTCTTTGATAAAACCTTGACCCAATGGTACCAGTTTCTCTTGAGAAGGGAGGTTTAGCGCTACATGGTCAATAAGGTGGGCCGCATTATGGCGGTTTTACACCAGCTCGCATACTTTGATCCTCCTTCGAATGAACAAGTACGAGTCTGCAGACCAGCTCACAACGTGTCGTATGGTAATTAAATCGGCATCATCTTCTGTACCTTCTATCCACAGCTTCCTTAAAAATGACTGAAGGAAGTGGAAAAGGCTCAATATGTGGACTGTTTGTTGAAAAAACGGTATTCGAATGCGTGATAAGAGCTAGATCTCTGCTTGGATAGCTTAAATGACTGAACTCTCACAATGTTTACATTCAACTGCGTTTCAGTTGACCTTCGACACGCGACAGTCCAGCCTTTTTACAGACAATGAATGCAGTCACGGAAATCGCTTTATGTCTTCAGTCTTTCTCGCTGCCATACACAAACACACTATTCAGTATCTCCGCAGGATGTGTAATGGCGAAGTTTACTTCAATTTTAAATTCTTGAGATAAAGGAAGATTTAAATATAAAGTTCCTAATTTAAATCCAGGAGGATAATACTACTGTAATTGTACGATGGTAAGTCAAAAAAACATTCGATCGTGTTATTGATCCAAAATGAGATGGTTAGGAACGGATAATATGCATAGCATCAGAGTTTGTCCATCAAAGACTGCAATATTACAACGAACATGACAAATTAACTGGGGAAGTGACTATTGCTTATAAAGGAAATGAATAAAAGATGCGCGAATCGTGTAATAGAGAAAATAATATGAAATAAATATATGAAGAAATTTGGAGGAGGGGGATGTCGGCGTGCGTATTTTAGAACGTTTGCGTCTTTGAATGTGAAGGGTTGGTAGAGTCACTAATAACCCAATAAGTAGCAAGAGAATGCGTTATCTCACTTTAGGTTGACAAAGGCGTCGTTAAAATATATGTCCTACGCCGCTTTCACCAAAGTCAATGTCCCAGGGGTATATGATGTAGAAACAGGGGGTTAGGAACGCATTACCTCCAATCAACTATAGGTTGCCCCAAACGACAGTCACAGCTCGACAAAGAACAGGGTGACTAGGGGATTTGCTAGTATCAATCCCGTGTTCGAGACCATCTGCTGTGGCCACAATTAACATCCCGCGGTTAAAAAATCTGAGTTGGCACGACTGTCGGAGATTGCGCTGTAGGACGGCGTGGAGTTCAGAGAGTTGTTTTGGGCAACAAGTGGATTGCGAGCAGTAATCGGGTAAGCCTTGTTAAATGTACTCGAAGGGAACGTTTATGCGAATTGGGATCACGTGAATTGTTTCTGTTGTCCTTGAAAACGAAACATGATGCAGTGTTCAAACTGTGTTTTAGCGCACACTTGCGAAATTGATTCCGCCATAAACAGCGGGCATTTACGTTGGATAATCCTAATCTGGTGTCAGCAACTTCTTTGGCACGTAAAACGGAAGCAACTTTGAAAAATTAGAGGAAAATGCGCATACTACTACGAACACTATCAGCGGCGTCGCCGCAAACACTGACTTCACGGAGTCGCTAAAGGCGTGTGACAATGCAGAGGCGGTTTAGACGTCTGCGAAGAAGGTATGCAGTAAAGTCGCGTGTTTATTTGTGGAAATCTTTATTTTTCCGCTTAATTATTGAAAATTAAAATGCCATGATGTGTGAATAATGTGGCTGATATGCATCGCGGAAGAGGCCGGGTCACAGACTAGGTCAGGCAGACAGGAGCCGGAACGACTAATCTCCAAGCCAAATTGAGTGTGTGATATTATCCATCTTCTCCGTTTATTGATTAATTGTTGCTGCTGCTCTTGTTTGAGCGTCCCTAGTTGATTCTAAGAAAATTTGAAAAGGTTTAGTTCTGCAGCCTTAATTCATCAGTTGATTTGGTACAATTTTACGCACTCCACATTTTTCTTCAGTTGTATTAAAATGTACTTGGAGTTAGCGACACCAAGGGAACATTAAATGAACACACACTGTATAGCTGTATTTTTAAAGACAAGGAATCGATACCTTTGATTGCGGTGGCAGTGACTTTAAATGCGGTTATACAACGCGATCCTTAATTCAATCTCACCGAATTGAAATGTTTTTTGTCTTTGGGGGCAGTAAAAGGTAAGGCATATTTTATATACCTGGCTGACAAACAGAAAGCGACGTTTCTGGGCAGCTGGGCGAGAGAAGACACGCAATACCGTAGTAAAAACGGTGCTGCACGTGACGGAGAAGAATATTTGGGTTTCTAGACAAACCCTACTTGCTATAGATAAGCCGTTCTTCTGTTTGGATTTCGGTGTCACTTCACTCTAGCTGATAGATTACGGCATAAAATAATATGAAGCAAGGCGAGACCCTCCAAGACGTTTTCAACGATACACCAGAAATAAGGGTGAAAACTAACGTGTTACTTTAATTTTGTTAACCGACGTATGTGATAATGAAAGACGAAGCCAAGCGTCGAAGACCGATATGGGGTGTCGGAGGGTGTAGACCTCATTTATTTGAGGAAGGAGTCGCGTTGAAGTAGTGAAAGATTAGTAAAAAAAATGTGTTTACATTTCGGTATGATTATTGTGCGCGTCATTCGTTATAGGGACTGTGTCGTTATTCGGTTGAGAATCAACAATCAGACCAGTACGGGACGAATAAAGTGAATAAAAAACCAGGCCGTCGACGTCGAAAATCTCGATACATATATATCGAACCGTGATGGCAAATAGATAAGACGTTCCCTACGAGGCTGAATATACTCTGATTCATTTTTTCACCATCCCTCCAACGCGTACCAAAGGTAAGTCGCATAGTATATTGTTATGGGTAAATAAATGAAAGCAATCGCTCCCTTATACACTCTACAATAATGATACTATTCGATTAATCAAGACAGGCTTATACCATTAAATCGGTCGCAAACTGGACCTGGTTTTCGTTGAAATTAAATTCAAGCAATGGGTAAATAAAATAACTGAAGTGTCGGTATTTAATCGATGTTTTTTTTTGTTTATTGTGTAATTTTGTTTAAATGAATCGATGTTAGTCGTTCAATAATCTTTATAGTAACGCGTACATGTAAATATCGGTTTTCAGAGATGTGTAGTGTACTGATTAATTAACATTTCTTTAAAACGATAAATTTACACACCTTCCGATTCGAACCTACGAAGTGGTCGTTGCTTTCTTATGCGATGGGCCCATTAGGATAAGAACATATCTTTTATTGATCTCTTCAATTGGCGAGCATTTTAATTTTGTTTTCTTAACTTACCGCTTTTTTTAGGTTTAGAAAATTGGAATCCAACGAACAAATTGCAGAAGTTTCGGTCAAAATCCCCCCAATCTGGCCAGCTGATATGATAGCATGGTTCACGGTAATCGAAGCACAATTCTCTTGTCTGGGCATCACAAAGGAGCTGACCAAAATTTATGAGTTGGTCAGCCGCTTCTCCCATGCCACCACAACTTCTGGCGAAACTCCGTATACGACCCTTAAAAAAGCGATGCTTTGTCAGATGCTAAATTCCGATTTTGAAAATGTGGATCTTCTTCTGAACAATGTGGAAATAGGTGATCTGAAACCTTTCGCTTAACTGCATCACATGCAAGGCATTTGCAGTGAAATGAGCCTTAATGATCGCTTCGTTAAAGCATTCTTCATTAAAAAGCTTCTGCAAGCAATACGGACAGTTGTCGTTCTTGCCGAAGAAGTTCCCCAAACACAGGTTGCCAAAATGGCCGACAGAGTTGCTGAAGCGGACGCTGAACAACGGTATATAGCCGCCTTCGCAAGACAGCAAAGTCGCGAGAGGAATGAATCGGTGTTATTCGTTCAATAGGTTTCAAGCACACGCTTTCCTTGTTATTTATAGTGGCGGATATTCTTTCCCCGATAATCGGCGCTGATTTTATCCACGCATTTAATTTGTGTCCCGATATTCGAAGATGATGCCTGGTGGACGCCGTCACGAATGCACTGGTTACTTGTTGCACATTTTACACCATACTGCCTCACCTCAAGCATTAAACAGACAAACCGATGTGCCCCTATCGCTCCCTCCTTTTACGATACCCCGATTTGGTAAATACACCAAAGCACGACGTTCCCGTTAAACATAATATCGAACACGTCATACGCAGTCGAGGTCCTTCACAGTCTTTCCGTTACCGAAGACTAGCCCCCGAGGGAAGACGAATCGCCTCTCCTCTCCTCTACACATGGTCGCGAAAGAGACTGAAGGGGATTAGAGGCCTTGTGGCGATTTCCGGGCCTTAAACACAGTAACTGAACACGAAAATTACCCAATTCCCATATCCAAGATTGCGTTGCCTCCCTCCACGGTTAAAACTAATTTTTCAACCGTCGACCTCACGCGAACCTATCACCAAATTCCCGTCTCAGCAGAAGAAATTCCTAAAACCACCAACAAGAAACCGTTTAGGTTATTTGAGTTCTTACGAATGCCTTTTGGTTTGCAGAACGCCGCCGAGACCTTCCAGCGTTTCTTCGATTCCATTTATCGCGGGCTAGATTTTGTATTCATATATGTCGACGATATCTTGATCGCCAGCACGACACAGGAGGTTTTATCGGCGTTTTAATCACAACGGCCTTGTTATCAACGAGAGCAAATGTTGTTTCGGCTCGTCATCGGTTCATTGCCTCGGACGCCTGATTTCTTCCAAAGGATGTTTACCCCTGCCACTAATTTCAGCTTCCCGTTCATCATCTGCCAAGTAGGCGGAGAGAGAAATACGGCAACTAGATGTGCTGTCGCAATTTAAAATTGAATTTTGGCACGTAAAGGAAATCGACAACCCAGTCGCTGATGCTCTTTCGCGTAAAACAATCAATGCTTTGACCACAACGCCCTATATCGACTACGAGGCTTTAGATCAAGCACAACAGGAGGCACAAGTTGGTACTCATAATCGCCCATCCACTTATAACGTTTTCCAGTTGCGCAACCCAGCGATCACGATTATATGCGACACCTCGAAGACACATCCCCGACCTGTTGTTTCTCCATTTTTTCGACGAATTGTCGTCGATGCAATCAACTTCCTCGCTCAAACTGGTCCTAAGACATCAGTGAAATTGATTGCTAGTCGCTTCACATGCCAAGGTCTCTCGAAGGACGTGAGAACATGGGCCAATGCATGCGTCGCATGTCAATGCTCCCAGGTGATCCTTTATAACAAGGCTCCAGTTAGTTTGTTCCACCTTCCGGATGCTCGCTTCAGCCACGTACACCTAGATCTTGTGGGACACTTACCTGACTCAATAGGGTGTGGTTTCATATTGGCATGCGTAGACCGCGTCACAACATGGCCATTAGCGGCCATCAACGCGTTCCGAAACAATTGGGTTGCCGTGTTTGGAGCTCCGCATATCACAACTGATCGCAAAAACAATTTGAGTCCGTCGCGTTCAGCAAGATGTGCGAATTCCTTGGTTGTCTGAGAAAACGCACGACAGCTTACCATCCGGCCACTAATGGCATGATCGAGAGGTTTCACCGGCGGGTGGACAATCTTGCAATAACCCTACTAAGCATCCGATGGACGATAGAACCTGACCTGCGAAGTAGCCCAGCCGAACTGGTATTCGGGACAACGTTAAGATTACCTGGAGAGTTTTTCGCCGCCGAATCCCCAGCCATCGAGCACGCCGTTAGCGATTTCTTGACGCGCATAAGACTTTTCGCCAGAAATCGTCGCCCAATCGCTCATCGACCACCTACACAACTTTCAAATTTGGACCCGGCGCTAGAAAAGTGCTCCCATGGTTTTTGTCCGCTGCGACCGTGTAAGACAGCCTCTCCAGCCTCCCTACGATGGCCCTTTTGAGGTCAGGAAACGTACGGCAAAAGTTTTTACAGTGCTGACGAACGGCGTAGAGGACACTATCAGCGTCGATCGTCTCACAGCAGCTTTCGTAGAGGAAACGCATAGATACGTTTTGTCACGTATTCCCATCCATTTTCCCGCCTTTGGAGGTTGTAGATCCCAATTTTCACCGGGTCAGCTCGGTAACCGAGTTTCGTTATGGATTCCCTTTGTAGACGTACGAGTTAGGCGTCGGGCAATAGCCTTAGAATTTCCTAGCTCTCAACGACTTCTCCTTTAGACTGGACCATCGTTTCTGTGGACTCCGTCTCGGCATTCGCTAAGCCTGCGAAGTTGGGAGCTGAAGACGGCGGACCCCCCCTAGCTTCTGACATTTTGTTCCTCGTCTTGTGAATTTGGATCGCGACCTTCGCCGTTTGGCTGTTGAATTTTCGGTAATCGACGCAGAGGCACCAGGTAGCACCACCCTTTCGCTGGAACTATGCTCGCGTAAGGGCTCACACTGGGTTGTATAACCCCCGCGAGTAACATTTCGGAACTGTTCCCCGGTCGTATGGATATCGAACCGAAACTCATGAACGCGCCCCAGTTCGGCCGCTGAGAGGGCGAACGTTTCACTGCATTTGTCAAAGAAAATTCTGGACCTCCTTAAGTGCTCCGGTGATCTCGACGGGTTTGGAGTTTACATGGTCTCTGGGTTCTGTTTTCGATTTGTCGAAGTTTACCCTGCGAGTCTTGAAGTTTAAGAGGGAGGCCTCCCTATCTCAACAAGGACCGCGATCTATCGCAAATCGGCCATTTCTTCTTTGGTCCGGTTTTTAGTTTCAGTGTTCGTCGGAAAGCACATTGATTTCAGAAAGAACTTCCCCGTTTTATCCCAATTAGGCCCCATCGTCGTTCACTGCAGGTGCGTCGTCCGTCTTTGTTTTGTCGACCTTCAAAACTTATCTACTTGCAGTATTTCAGTAGAACAGCTTTTATATTCATGTCAAATGCTGGTTGCTTTGGGTTTAACGGCCCCCTAGGCAACTCTGGATGGGATCGGTCGTATATTTGTTGTTCTCCATCGACCGCCGATGATTTCGTTGAAATCTGCCGTCCAATCTCTTTCGCTCTGTCATTTTATCGCTGCAGTTGGCCGAACGGGCACCCTCAATGCCGCTCGCGTCCTCCTCGAGAGGCTGCGTCAGGACCCGCGCCAAATCGACGTCTTCGGGACGGCGGTCGCCATCAGGAAGTGGCGCTGCAACCTCGTGCAAGTTGCGGTACGATTTGGCAACTGGTTTTGGAGAGTGGGGTGACTTAAGAGAAGCCGGTCGATTTATTAACAGGGCGGTCGGACACAGGAATCAAAAGTGCTTCGCAAACATCCGACCAATCGCCACTTCGAGTTGAATTGGTTGCACGAAGTGGATGAACACTGACTTTGTTTTTTTTGTATTTGACTTACTTATTACGGCTCTGTGGAAAATGCAGGCTTCAATTTGGGGTATTATGAGACATTGCTGATAGGCCACCCTTTTCCGGTCGGACCAACAGGTGGAAAGATCGGGTTAGTTTGGATCATTCAATAAAAGGTCTCAAAATTGACTGACCGTGTGGAGATAGTTTTACTCAAACAGTAGCCATAAAACGACCATCTGATACGACGATTAGGCTGGCGATCGTGACTAAATATAGCCTCAAAGATTCTTTTATCAATTTAGATAATGAGTACGCAAACCTGGACAACCAATCAGAGCCGCGTGATAACGAGGAACCACCGTGTTCGTTTTGAGTATTGTTAAAGAAATCGCCTAACAGGTTATTCAGACACATGTTGTCTGATTTTGCAACGGCATGCATAAGCTTCCCTTTGACCTCTTTATTGTCGTAGGTTTATGACACCATTTTATATTACTATAATTATTTATAACCCGTGATCCCTAACAATAGGATAACGTAAGAAGACGGAGTTTCGAGAGAGTTGGCCTGATCAGCCTTCATTATTTGGTATTAAGACAAGTGTTAAAGACAACAAAGTTAGTCAGCCGCCAATGAGCGATAGCGTGGGCGTGAATGTTGACAGAGAAAGTGACAAGCGACGTGGTGATCTTGTACCGCCTATCCGTGATTTTATGCACTTTTATGGAATTAGGGGAGGGAGGTAATGACACAAACTATCGGTGCTGGATTTTGGGCTATTGCATTTGGTAAAACGACGCGGATATTATCTGAAGCCAATATAGAGTCTACAATATCAGGTAGGCTGCATTAACCTCGATATGTTTTTTCTATTAATTTAAGCGGTTTAGCAAAGTGCAGGATGATTGAATCATATCATCATATCATATGATAGACCCCGTTATGCTGCTATTTCATTGTTTTTTTCACCGCTGTTTAAGTGAAGTTAAATGATATCAAAATCGGTGTGCTTTTTTTTTTTTCTGCGTGTCTCTAATTGGTAAAAATAAGTAGAAACTGGCAGCGATCGGTGAAACCGTTTGTCAATCCGATGATTGTGACATCTAAAGGCCACATCCATTCCATGCGGACACGGAATTTGTCTTTTCAAGGTCGAATGAATAAGTACAGGGTAAAATTTATTTGACATTTTTTATGGCAAATCGCGGGAAGTTTGACTGCTGCTGGCGCAGTTGGCAACTTATTCTCACGCCTGAATATTTTTATTGGGTGTCATTAGGGACAATAGCTTTGTTGACAAAGTGTATTTCATGTTTAGGGTAACAATACACCTCTGGATGTTTTATTGATATTTCAAGGTGCCCTGGCTTACTCAAACATATTTTTCAATAAAACACAATCAACTTTTCGATTTAAAATATCTCAATTGTGCTAAGAATGCAATAATTATCCTGAAATGGTTACACAATTTGATGTTTTGGACAAATATAGCGAATACGGTTTCCGAAACGTCATCATTTGTGCTATTTCATTTTTTTCAAATATGGCAGTCCTGGAATTCGGTTGCTGTGCTGTATCATGCGAAATGGCAGAACGAAAAAAAACGCCTGTGCGTAAAAATTTATCTTCGGAAGAGATCCGATCGAGGCGCAATTCCAAGTGTCGATCAGCGGAATATTCGCTAAAAGTCAAACGATACTCTTAGTTATTGGAATTCCAGCTTGTCTTCCAGGCCTGACATGGGACTCGGTCGACCCCGTATGAGAGCCATGACGTAGTGGGGTTTCGTATCGATCTCTAACTGGTGAAAAAATAATTTGAACACAACTGCTTAATAACGCTTGAGTTCAAACAGCAACCCAGAGGGGTTTGCGATTGGTCGATGTAAGCAGGCGTCAAACATGTCCGGACCGCAGACGTGATCGTCATGAAGAGAACTTGCGATTCTACAAATATGCCTTTCTTTTCCATAAAAGCACAATAATGTAACCGAGACAAGCCCTCTTAAACGGTCGCCAACGATTGGCAGGTGTTTTACGAAAATTTCACGCTCTTATTCGTTCCTCGTTTACCATTCGTCGGCGGAATCAGTTGTGCGCGCCATGCAGCTATTCAGATTGGTTGTAGCCTGTTAGTCGTGTATTGGTCTACTTTGTTTTATTGGTCAAAAAAGACTGGCTTCGGGGTGACCGAAATGACCAGAGGGTGACATTAGGGGGCAGAAACGCGCGATCTCTCAGTCGTGTCCTGTCTGGTCGTCAGCGTGTTCAGAAGGGAATGACTTTCACCTTATCAAGGTCACTTGGATTGACAATTTCAGCCGAGAAGATTTTTATATAGCCGAAATAACAACGATGTGCAAGAAAGACTAATTACATCTGCAAACAATATCCAATAAGGCGGCGACTGTTTGCATTCTCCAAAATTTTGTTTCAAACATATTTTTCTGTAGAAATTTAAAATTGCCATGAAATTTACGAAAACGATGTAGACAGAATCAACGTCCACTTTCCACGCGCTTAATTCACACTTTTTCCGCTTTTAAGCAACGTCAAACGATCTGTTGCACACGAGATCCCGGATTCAAGCTAATGGCTTGTAAAAATGCCTTACGAACATTTTTTATGTATAATTCTTGTCATCTTAGCATTTAATAAGATATTGACCCTTAAATACCTGTCTGGGGATACGATAGATTAGCTGGGCAGCTCTGGGACCATTCCACCTTCCCCAAGACACATCTTCTTGTCCGATACTCGAGATTGGCCAATACGAAGTATTAATTCCATACACACCCTGCGACTAATCACCCCGATTCGCGTCCGTGAACAGCTGTGAATTACACACAACAGCGACCATAACTCGTGCATTTATACGCGTTTTTCGACTATCCCCGGACGAGAACCCCATGTTTCCCACTCGATCTCCTTTGAAGGACGAATTATACGATTGCAGCCCTTTTATTACCGTCATTTAGAGGAACCGTTACGTTCTGTTGATTTGAAATTTGAGGAATTTGAACGCGTTACTTACTCAATTTCGGGCTGGACGATTCCACGTGAGACCATTCACACATTAAGCATTCTTATATACGTCCAACCTGTTAATGATCTTCTATTTGTCTTGCTCTTATAGTGACCCTCATCTATTTTTTTGTCTTAATAGTATTTCTTTTCACTGATCTTTGAGGTTAGCGGCCATAAATTGAAGCAATCAAGAAAACCGGTTAAAATAGTAAATGTTCGTTAATTAACACCGTTTTCAGTTGCAATTCTCGCGAATAGCCGAACGAAGTAGAAGTTTAAACAAGAATGCGTTCCTGATAGGAATAAGTCACTCAAAATTGCATGGGTAGATTGACGAAACGGGGTGTTTGTTATTTGTAAATAAAGTTGTCTTCGTTGAATAACCGTTCCGAACGAGAACTCAAAACTCCTTTTATTTTCGCCAGGTTTTACAAGTGTAGGTTAGGATGGGGCGGATATATTTTTGATAGACGCGAAACTTAGTTAGAAGGCTTATCTATTTTCTACGACACGGGGTAATACCTTGCTGCAAAACCGCATTCCAAAAAACGAGTGCATGAACAACCTCCTTCGCTTGACGATTTAAGAGAATACCGAGAAGACTTTTGTTTTTTGAAGTTTTTATCTCCTGTCAGAATATTTTTGGCGGTATTTTGACATTCAATGTGTTTCTTGTTGTGGAGGGTAAGGAGGGGAGCAAAGAGATTTAAATAAAATAACCGTTTTTGTTATTGAAAACATGTTGCATCTGAAGAAATTGGGATACTTTCTACTTCAAACATTCTTGCAAACAGGCATTTAATCTTCTCGAACATTTATATGCGCCGCATCGCCAGCGCTAAAATTCAGTGATAATCTTAATGTCTTTATGGAAATCTACGCAGAATACGTCCTCGCGTACGATGAAGAGCGTTAGTTTACCTGGCTTTCGGGTCTACGCATGCGAGTACTATGCGTCATAGCATGGTTTGCATTCGGATTGACACAAAGCGGTCGAGGATAGAATGTAATTGTTAGAAAAAGGCTTCTGTTTGGCTTCTTAGGGTAGACGGGACGAAAATGACGCGGATCATCGTCGATCAGAAGATTTGCTCCGGGCATGATATGCTCGCCAATTTTGTAATTCGAAGACGTAGCGGCCCAATAATTACGACAAGCTCACGAGCGTTTCACAACGGCTGCTAGAAGGGGACGGTTCAGGATAAAAATTCTTCTGCATACAGGCTCCAGTGGGCCCCTCTGGCATTGTATGTAAAATTAAATTTTTCGTCAGCCATGCCAAATCATTGGTTTTTATACATAGTTTTTTCTTCCTTAGAATTGATGAATGTAGTGTAAACCTCTTCCTTCGACCCCATATGAATTATTATAGTTTAATTGAAAAATCGCTAGCCGTTCTTTTATTGGACAGAAAACCATAACCATGTAACGTGTGGAATGCGAACAAATTAATCGGTAGATTTAGTTTACATTGCTGTTTATTCTAGAATCCAATTTTACCGCGATTGATTTTGCGTGGTATTTTGAACTATCCGTCGTCTAAGATGTTCCTGTACTTCCGGCCTGAATTTGGAAGTGCTGGTTGCAGTTGATAAGCGAAATATGATAATAATTAATATTTTTACCAATAATATATAGCTATAAGATAAAATCGGTTATCGAAACCATTACTATATTATAATGACTTACATGTACAATTTCGTTTTAATAAAATGTTATTATTGTTGTTCTTGATCCTCAAGGTGACGCACAGTTTTTAACCTCTCTTTTGTAACGAACGCTACTGGCTGCATGTATAGTTTTTATACCTGGTAACATAACTTGGTTGTATATATTATTTTAGGTCTGTCCTTTAATCCTCGGCAACGCTTCTGATCCCCACCAGACATTATATTGCTATTTCTATTTGTCTATCAATAATAAATCCTCCATGAAATTCTCTCCTGTTCGCTCGATTCTGTATCAGTTTCACGGTGCATATTCACCCCTATTTTTTCCAGGTCTTCGATCCTACTAGGACATTACATTTGGTAATAGCGGTGTTAGACGTGAAAGATACCGCGTTTTCTTACCTACACGCCCTCTCGCTCTTCTACTGACTTCATCAATATGCACTCAGCTGAGCACCACCTCTATCAAGATGCTTACAAGACCTCACCCTTCTAACGAGAAACATTCCCTGCAACAACATTCTCCCCGCCTGTTATTTACTCCACAAGCTACACTCGCCAACCTTATAGAATTCCCCCAGCCCCGTAAAACCCACACACTCAGTGCCTGCAGCTTTCCCCACTACAACACCTCCAACCGCCAACCCTTCAAATGACCGACAATTTCGGCCAATGGATCCCAAACGCCCGTATTTACCTTGAACTAGTTCCAGAAGCTTATCGAAAGCTAGCCTTTCGCGCGATCCTTGCTTCTGACGTGGCCTACCAAGAAGACGGCCTCGCCCCCTCTCCCATCGCCCCATACTGGCAGTAGTTGGAAGCCCTAAAGCAGCTGTTCCAGTCAAGTTCGGGCACTAATGACGCCTATTTAGAACTCCTCAATCGCACTCAGCGAGATGGAGATAGCCTGCGCGACTTTTATATCGCTCTTAAAAACCTCTCGTTCCAGGCATTGCCGCCTCTGGGCCACGAAAAGTTCACGTTCAGCGTGTTGCTACGTTGAATCCGCGACCCCAACCTCGCACACATTTTCACGAGGAACCCTCCGTTTAACGCTTAGGAGGCAATCGCCTGCGCGTCAGCGACCCAGCTCCAATTCCCACTTGCTTTCGCAAACCCAATCGTCAATACACCGCAACTGCGAGACCCACCCCCGGCGATTCCCACTCCACCACAACCGACGTTCGCGTTTCCAAAACTTAAAGCCCTTCCCCCGAGGTACACACGCCCTTTTCTCAGAAACCCAGACTGCCACTATTGCGCCCGATTTGGCAGAAACGCCAGAGCGTGTGGCCACAACAAAGGTAACTCGGAACGTACCTTTATCCGTTCTATCCCAAACTCTCAACGAGTTTTAAACCGCTCACTATTACAGGCAGAATGCTGGGTAAGAAGTCTAGCTTCCTAGTAGATACAGGTGCAGCCGTCTCTATCATCAATGAACGAATCCTGCGTGGTTCACGACTGATCCTCTCCCAATTCCCCCAAATACAAGTCGTGGCCGCAAATAACTCTCACCTTGACGATTTCCGGTTCTGCTACAATTCCCGTCACTCTCAAAGACATCGTGGCCGAAAAATCAAAATGGCACGATGGCCAACGAAGAAAGCACATTATTGTTAAATGTTTTTCTATCGTTGTCTGAGCCGAAGATGAAGAAAATCATGTAGCTTGGTTTTCGTGTCTATCGATGCGAGTCGTATGCGTCGTAGCATACGTTGGCGTTCGGATTGACAAAACGTGGTTGAGGGTTGCATATGATTGTGAGAAAGCGGCTTCTGTCGCTGTAAAGATATCTACGCAGAATTAGTCCTCGTGTACGATGAAGAGTGTTACTTCACGTGGAATTAGTGTCGATCGATGCAAGTCGTATGCGTCGTAGCATAGCTTGCGTTCGGGTTGATTTAAAGCGGCCGAGGCTAGTGCTTGCTTTAGTGTCTACCGATGCGAGTCGTATGCGTCGAAGCATGGTTGGCATAAGGATTGACATAAAGCGATCGCGGATAGTATTTGACTGTTTGAAAAAGGGCTTCTGTTGATGCGAGGTAATTCACGCTGACGGATTCCTTTATCCCAACCTATCGCTCAGCATTGCCTTTCCACTCACACGACTGACCGAGAAGTCCCCCCTGTTTCGTTGGACCCCCGACTGCGTCCGCGCTTTTTCCTATCTCAAAGAGGCCCTCACCGCTTCCCCAGTCCTCAGCTTGCCCGTACTTACCCGTGACGGCCCTCCGTTTATCCTGGACACGGACGCCAGTAGCCATGCCATTGGCGGTGTCCTTGCACAGACCGGCGACGATGGCAAGGAACATGTAATCCAATATGGTAGCCGCACCATCGACAAGGCTGAACGGAACTACAGCGCTACCCGTCGGGAGATCTTGGCACTGGTCTTTTTCACGAAAACGTTTGCCGCCTTCCTGAAAGGAAAACCCTTTATCATACGTTTAGAGCCTCCCTTACAATGTATACTGTATCCGCTCAGACGATAACCCGGCTACACTCATAGTCCACTTCAATCGGTTGAAAGCGGGACACACACCACAACCCCCCGACCAACCTCCACTTATCCCTAGTGACAATATCCCCATATCCCACACCACTAACTTTCTTCATCAAGCCACTGAAAACAGTGTAATGTCCCAGTGGGAATGAGATCTAGGAAAATGGGATTAGTAAATAGCAACCTTTATTCCGCCAAAAGATTTCCCCAAACGTCAGTCAACTCCATAAATAAGGCGACTCAAATTGGCGAGTGACCTTTACTAAGGAAAGAAGATTGGAAGAAGGTACACGCATTGTGTAAGTGCACTTACGAAAGTGGATATAATAAGAAAAAACGATAGACGAAGAAGTTGGAACACAATAAAAGCTTTGGGCGAAAATGGACGGGTCCTTATAACGGGTAACTACCCAACTGGTCCATAGTGTGGGAGAAAGGAGGATGTCGCTGTTGGTCGTACAGTAAAGGATGTGTGGAGGAGGTAGAGCGGCTGCGGTTGCCGGTTGCGGAGGGTTTTGAGGGCGAAAGGCATCCTGTATGATGAAAAAAAGAAAGTGAGAAAGTGAGTTGCCTCACTTTAAGTGAACCAGAGGGTTTTAAACATCATCAGATCGAACTTCGTTCCATAGAAAGGCAAGATGGCAGCCTCGTATTCCGTCATGTCGTTCGCTACAACCAATTTTTATTTTTTCCTTTGAATATATGTCTTCTTTGCTCGCAGAAAAAGTGTGAATAGGGTGTGGAGATGGTGAAACCTCGACAGCGGCCAGACCAAGGACGTGGTATGCGTGGTTTTTGGAAGGAACCGTTTTCTGGCTATCATTTTTGGCTTCTGTTCGCATTACTGCAACTGAAACTGGTTATTAGTAGTGGTAGTAGTAGTGGTAGAATACGGTGGCGGGGACAACAAAACGCGGTAAATAACGGCCAAAACGCGCATGGAGTGCACATTTTGGAGGGGGTCGAATGAACCGCTTTTTTACAATGAAAAACCGCGGATATTATGTTAAGACTGAGTTGAATGGCACCGGCATTCTCATCCAAAATTATAGTAGCAGCAGCAGCAGAAGTGGTCATCGGAATTGTTGGCACAGAGAAAGACAAGTGCGTGGAGTTGGAGGGAGGGGGAGAAGGGCGTGGGAGGTTTTGCATGTCGGAGATCTCTCCAGCCTCTGTTTCGCTCTCGCTCTCCCTAGGACGAAGGAGAATTGTGATTCTTGTTGTGCAGGCCTACGTCGGTGCCTTCGGCTTCAATGTCAACGTTTGACGGAGAACCCTCGGGAGTGCCTTCGCTGCCTGTTCTAGTGGAAGGGCCAAGAGGCTGCCGCGGTAGAGCGACCGCCACCGACACGGGTGCTTCGAACGCCGCTGAAACGACATTACACAGAATAATCGATAATTACCAGCTCCACGTAAGCGCCTAAATATAACGCAACAACAACTCAAACCAACATCACCACACATAAACACAGCAAGCAAGGCGCATTGGAATTAAGAACAACATCAGCTACTACTACTACTTTAAGTCTCACGAAAAGGCTTAGGTAATCAGCTGTGATTAAATCGTCTGAAGTTGTCGAACATGTCAGGCTTACTTCAGTCCCTGGATATTCGGTTTTTTTCGATAGTAAGAACGCTATTCTAAATACGATTGCGCGACAACAAAAAAGCGAAACCGACACACAAATCTGCAGTAAAAGCCTTGCGAATTACAAGATGTCATAGGACGACTCCTGGTCCGAATCCCCGTTGAAATTGTCCATTGGCTTGAAGGAAAGTCTGCAAATTATCATGCAACAACATGCAGGGCGATGCAAAGAGGCAAACAGGAAATCGAAATGTGTCAGTGCTCGGCTATTAACAAATCCATTATTGGACCGGAAAAATAACCAACAATTGTTTCGTCTTCAATACGAGATTAAATATCAAAGTCTAAATGAACTCATGGATGTTGAGTATTTCAATTAGTCGCCTGAGAGACTGCGCGTCAAAATAAAGCGTTATGGGAGGCCCAAACAAATGCCGCGCCCTCCAATACTTGCAGTCCATCAATGGGTAGACGTATGGGGCCATGCTGGTGGGACATACTCCGTGACACTATATCGACACACAAGCGCAGTTGAGTGAATTTTCTGTTCTTGAAGCACACGCAGATAGTAAGCCAGTTGACATTTGTCTTCCGAACTGCGCATATGAGTCACTCCCGACAATAGACAGCCGGTATTAATTGTAAAAGATGGAGTAGTGATGAAGACAGGCGCCGAAAAATGTGAGCAGATTCGAAGGAATACACGGAAGGGTGGTCTTACCGATTAAGTTTGGTGCGGAGCAAAGCGAGATCGCGTTCCATGAAATCCTTCTATTCAGTCACCTCGTCGAGATCACGCTGGAGGCGACGACGCTGGATTTTAAGGTAACTCACCTCGTCCTCGGATACCTCGAGGTTCTGTTTGCTTCTTTTTCTGGCCGCCTGGAACTTCTCAAGCTGGTCCTTCAGCTGAACTTTGTACGCACTCTCTTCTTCTAGCTATAGATGTGATGAACGTTAGGTTTATGTAGCTGACTTGAATCGGCTTTCCCTCTTTCAACACCGATGTGTCGTCTGTACGATTGAATAAAAGCCTGGTCGATTCATTAACGTGATGTAGACTTCGGTTATTTTTACTCTAACTTATCGCCATTCCAAAGATTACAAACACGCTGTTCGTTTGGAACTGTAAATGGGGGGTGAGAAACACGAAAAGTAAAGAAGAATAATAAACGATGACTACGACAATGCATTGCAATGTCTACAAATTACCGTCGACGGCATTACATGTTAAAGCTGAATATTGGAGTCCTCTCAGAGGACTGGTGAATTTCGAGAAACCAAATTAGCACAGCGACAAATGTCGTAGAAAGTGAGTTAAGGCGGGCAGATGCGCGCGTCGGAATTAAATTTAGTCTAATCAGAATGAGCAACCTGTCGGATGCATTAGGCCGCCCTCGCGGAAAATGACTAATCCCGTTGAAGTGAGTAAAATTAGAAAGTCTTGCTTTAGGGTGATTGGAGGAGGCAAGGATTAAGGGAGAAATGCATTTTGGTAAGCGAAAAGACACGAGAAACTTTTCGACGTGTGGCTGCTCCAAAAGCAAGGCAGTCTAGGACTTAACTCGTAGTCCCAAACTCGAATCCAAATGCTCCTACCTGAAGCATAAGCTCCTTGACGACTTTTTCGAGACGGCGCGACTGGCGAACTGGATTCTGTCGCTCCTTGTTCTCGTTCTCGAGCTGTTCGTCCATCGAGGCAATTCGATCTTCCAAAACCGACAACTGCAGCTTCACGAGTTTGCCGGTTTCACGCTCCTGCTCAGCCAGCTTCTCGCGCAACTCCATAATCTGTTTCTCGAATGTAACGCGCTGTGACTCGATGCGCTGAGCGTGCGCTTTTTCGGTATGGAGGTCGACCGTGGCCTGTTCGAGGAGAAAGAGGGTTTGCTTGTATCGATCCTCGACCTCCTCGCGGACCGTCTGGGCCTCTTCCAGCTCCTCCTCAAATGCATCATGGACGTCTCGAGGCGTTTCTTCTCCAACACCAGAGTGTTCCTGGCATTCACGGCAGTGTTTGATTCTTCAAAGGCCACGTCTTTTTTGGACTTGGCTGTTCGACATGTCCGCTCAGAGGCAGCTTATTCCTCGAAAGCATGCGCCCTCTCTGCCTCTGCAACGCTTTTCTTCTTCTCTGGGTCGCGCATAGCCGACACCGCGTCGTCGCGCGCCTGCATGGAGGCGTCCAAGTCGCGCTTGAGATCCACTTTGACCTCCTGAACGCGCTTCAGCTGCTTGATTGCGTCTTCACGTTGGCGTTCCATTGCGTCGGCGAACTGGTTCGCTTCTACGATGTCGCTTTCGAGAAGCGGAAAACGAATGTCCATTGGCCCGTCTTGCTCGAACTGTGGCAATGTCGTTTAACACGACCCGGTTTTGCCATCGCTGTCTTTCGCCAAGCCGCAGAAAAAGAGGCGTTTGCGGTTCTTTCTGCGAGATTGGTCTTTAAGACTGGCAAAGTCATTTCTAAAAGGCAAGAATATTTCGCGCGTCACGATGCCAAAGAAACCGACGCATAAGAGAAAGACGGCTAAAGACTCACGCGCAATCTTCATTGAGTATAAAAGGTGAGTAGCCACCGATGAACTCAGTCCTTCGACAAAATGAGTCACTCAAGGTTTCAAATAGCCGTAGTCTGCCTTTAATCTACCTTACTAATCTTTATGCAAATTAGGAATTTAGGAATATGGTTGCAGAAATGTTGATGTATATGTAGGCTTGTTGGGATTTACGATAGCCATAACTTAAGTGTACTATTCTATTTTATTTAGATCTAAACTTGATGAACGGTTTCAGCCAATTCTCGGTAAATGCCAACGGAAGCAATAGGACTCTATTCTCAAGATGAACAGCTAGGTAGACAACAGTGGATTTTGAGTCGTCTATGGGGAACGAAAGAATGAGTCATACTGCGTAATTGCTGCCGCATTCCCGTCGCTTGCGAAATCGCTGCCTTAATTAACGTATTTGCACTTTGGTTACAGCATTGAAATTGACAACGATTTTCGAACAAGGTCATAGTATACTACCTTATGCAGTTGTTTGTTAAATGCGAAAATAATCGAGCCTCCTTCTATTTATTTAATCTTGCGACTAGCTCCAAGAAACCACAAAGCAACGCCTGTTTACGACAGTCAAATTCAATTTAAATGGGCACCGCTAACGAGCGCGGGGTTTATTTCTACTTCGGTTTTAAACTGAATTAAATTTGTTTGCGTATTACGAAAAACTATAGTTGCAAAAAGCTTGTTGCGGGCACGCGTTGCTCCAACATCCAGATTATTCAATCGAGAATTCTCTTTTCAAACCCACGATAACGGTCTTGACGTTTCGTTTTTCCTCGGTTTCTCCAATTCTCTCATCTTTTTTTTCAATGTGCGCAAGAACGATGTCTCCAGCCTTAGCGAGAATTGCCTTTATTGATAACGACTATGTTTTTTAAGATAAGCTAAAGTAAAGCCTTCATTGGGCCTCAGTTCGTCGCCAATAACCCTTGATGTAGTGTTTATCGGTTATTTGTAAAAAAACACAACACACGTGGGCGTCACACCATAGTAATTCGAAGACTTCGTGGCCTATAAATCACAATGGAGCAATGGCCAGGAATAAATAATATATTTGATTGTTCAAAAAATAGTTAAGGGGTGTGGCTGTAAAATATTCGGAACGGCCAGGTGTCTTCGATATTGCCTTTATTTTTCTACCTTAAGGTCACAGCTTGCGTTTTATATGCGTTAGCCAATGGAGTGCCAGTATAATGGCTGTCATGCGTAAGACTCCAATAAATACATCATTTAAGGGGACTGCAACACCACATGATCAATCAATGTTCTACCCTCTTCCTGTTATGATAACGATCGGCGACATATATTTCAACGCAGCGACGTTGTCATTTATTATCGTCGTAATTTTATAGTTACATTTCGTTTGACGTTTCATAAATAATTTTCCTGTAATATTCTGAAAATAAATTTTAACTTGTTTCTTTGATAAAACCATTGTCTCCAAATACAATACCGCTGCTACGTTTACGCTTGCTTGAAACTTCGAGGACATTTATCTCGTTGTTATGTGTTGGTGACCGTAGTGCCCAACCATAAAATCATTATTTTTTATAAAACAGCGTTTACAATAATATTCTTTGAGTTGAACAACAGTGGAAGTATTTTGTATAGCATACCATCTTCGACAACGCTAATAATGCAAACATTTGATTGAGTGCAATTGCTGGTCGAAAAATGTCTCGTCATGGGGTTACACAAGTACACGCGTCCCTATGACATCGGAAATGATACGTTGCTCTAAAAGCAGTCAATCCGCAATTCGTTTGGTACTTACTATAACAGAATGTAAGTTTAATTATATACAATTTATTTATTCTGGCACAATAAGTTATACAATGAGAAACATCAAAACTTTCCGCCCATATACTAAACCTGGTCTCAAAACACTAGTTATTTACCTCAAATACAATTATTATTACAGCGGTATTTGTGGAAAAATACTTTTACTCGTGAATAATAAGTAAAGGCAGTTATTCACCGAATTTCAATATTAAAATTCCGACATTCAAAAACCAGTCATATTTATTAATATTCATCAAATGTAGCAATTGTTTTTTTCCTATTATATTGACGTATTCCCCCTTCCAACGACGGCTTTCGCAGTAGTCTAATTCGTTAGAAATACGGCAACAGTAACAATTGAGACTAACCTTTTGTTGCTCTAAACGCTAGAAAAAATCCGTATATCGTAGCAACAAGCTTTCGAAATAGCTTATTTCCCGAAGTAGACAATTATTTTACAATAAATGTGTTTTAGCAATATATTCTATAAAATAAATCACGCGTGATTATTTGGGGGGTTCCCTGTCGATGTCAATGACGGCGACGCCGACGATGTCCTCGAGAGCATCCGGACAACCGGCTATGTGGCGCCACGTGAATCGCTTCAAATCAACCTGCAAAGAAGACCAAATAGAAATGATTACGGAAGAATCTTTGTCTGCGTGTTGATAACATTTAAGCAGAAACGCATTCAGTAACAACAACGCCATAGCAACGGCAACGCTGAAAAAATTGGTCCTTTTTACCCCAATAAATCAACTACAATTAATATCTTATTATTATTATCGCCAATGCATCAGTCGTCCAACAACATGAAAGTGCATTATTGGCGAATAAAACATTAAAAAAACTCACCTCTTCGTCGACGTTTTCTACGGTTGTGTCGGAGACGAATTCGTCTATTTTTGATCCGCCACGGACACGACATTCTTAAATGTTCATAAGAACGAATTGAGTCTTTAAGATAATAATAAAATATAAATAATATCCACCACGACGTAGACATACCGAAAGCGAGCAGACGATTCTGGTTGACTGCGAGGCAAACCAACGCGGTTAAGGAATCAACGCCGAATGGGTTTAGGTCAGTCCACTGGCCGGGGTCGCCGACTGCCAGCGGGGGCGTCAGCATCTCCACAGAAGTGCGGTTCCAACCGGCAACCACGAGAATTCGCCCAGCGAAGAGAGCCATTCCGTGTTTGTGGCGGTCATGGTGCATCGGTGCTAATTCGATCCACTTTGGCGCATCTCCGTCTCTTCCAAGACTCAGCAGCGACACGTCAGACAGTCTTCTGCTGCCGTTCCACCCTCCAGTTAAGAGGAGATGCGGGTTGTTGTGCAGAATGGCGTGGTCTCCAGGCATGACAATCGCTGCTGCATCGCACCGTGCTGTGTTAAGTGGTGTCAGCGGTGACCAGGATGAACTGTAGGAAAATGCAAAGAAGAAGAAGAAGAAGAAGAAGAAGAGACGATGACTTAGATCGAAAAGGCGGGGAAAACAAAAAAAACGCGACGGCCACAAACAACTTACCTTCCTTCCATCCAGCGCTCGCAGCTCGACAGACAACCAACCCCGAATCCTCCTTCCCCGCAACAGGCAAACAGTTCGTTGACAGACGCGGTTACAGCTGCCCAACAACGAGGGATATTCAGTGGTGGCGCCTGCGTGACGCGTCCCGTCAGGCCATCGATCACCGTGAATGTCGGCAACGCATTCGATTGGCCAGTCGTTCGCCCACCAATGCAGTAGACTTTGCCTGAAAGACAAAAAGCACGGTCATGTGACCTTTTTGCTTGAGACAAACAACTCACCGTTGAGACTGGCAACGCTTCGTCCCGACAGATGCGGGAAACGAAAGTCCATTTGTTTGTCTTGCTCGAACTGAGTCAAAGTCATGAAGCAATCGGTTTTGTCGTCGCCGCCTTTAGTCATGCCGTAAACGAAGAGGCGTTTGTGGATCTTCTCGAAAAATTTGTCTTTAAGAGCGGCAAAGTGTTTTCTGAAAAACAAGTTGATGTCATGCGTCAAGATGCCAAAGAAGCCAACGTATAAGAGCACCGCAAAATACTCACGCGCAATCAACATTCCGTCGAAAATTTGAGTCGCCACGTTCGAACTTCTCGACCGCCTCTTGGGACAAATCGGGAAATTCGATGCAGCTAATAAGACGCGTGAAAGCGGAAAAAAGTTCCTCATTGCTGTTTAAGTCATTTTTGTTGTTCTCCCCCCATGCACAGATGATACGAAAAAGTTCGTCTGCCTTCGAAGTGGACGCCTTGACGAAACGTACGACCTTGTATAAGTCGAAATGTTCACGATGTGCGTTCGCCGTGCGGTCTCCATCGACCTATAAGAGATGAGAGCGATTTTAGCGTTCGCCTTGGCTAAGATTGACCGGATTTTTTGACGTTGAGTGCAAAACATTTTTGATCGGTTGCGATTGCATCTGATGAAATCAATCGCTTCGTAATTATGAGGTGGCAAAACAAGTGAATTCGATTAAGATCCAAATGCGACAGTCAATTCCGTTTGAATGTAAAATGCTTGTTTAAAAATTTCCGCGGCTCAGAAGAGATAATATTCAAAGCCATCTTTATCCCAATTACTGTCTCGTTTGATGGAAAAATTTTATGCTTCTATAGAAAAATAAAATTTCCTCATTTTAAACATAGACTTGCACGATTTTATACTTTTCTTTGGCGATGGGAAAAATTGCATTGTACTGCGTTTAAAAGGACTCAAAATTGGATTCTCTATGCATTGACTTTAGACTACTGCATTCAATTAAAGGAGACTGACTTAAAAGGCGTCGTTATGGCTTCACGGAAATATCAAAATTTCTGACAATTTCCTTTGTTTGAATGCTTTGGTTTTCAATATTTAGACCGAATCGAAAGCCGCTGTTAGTTCCATCACACTCAGTTAAAACGAAATCTCGTTTTAGTTGCACCACAAGCATATTAAAAGTTGTGTCGTTTATGCGTCATTGCGTTCAATAGCCCAGCCAGTAAGTTGATTGCACACCCATGATTTTAAAGGTCTTCGAAGTTTCACTTCGTATAATTTTTTTTAAAAACGTAGATTAAGCAGTTTAAATCAAAACCAATTTTATGGTGGTTTGTTTCTCTTTAAAAACAAACACTCTACGACTTATAATGCCACTATTGCTGACATTCAATAAAGCAAGCGCTGTCAGAGTGTAGAGAATCTTATCTAGATACAGCAGTAATGGCTAATTATGCAATTTTCATTTTGGGGGGGGGGAATATTCTGCAATCAGTTCTGTAGACCACAAAAATTTGGCGTCTTGCTTCGATGTACGATTATCTCAGGCTTGGTTCTTAGAAGTTCTTCGCGGAAAGCGTTATTCAATTCGATGAGGTTATGGTAATGCTTAACCAAATTGATGCTACCTCGGCTTTGAAAATGGTGTTGTTAACAAGCAACATGAATGAAAGCGTTATTCAACGTGCTTGTTCAAATCTTCTTGATAACTATCGTGTCTATGCGTCGAACAAAGCAAGACTACACTCGTGTTGTCAAGAAAGGCTATTCAGTAAGACCCTTTTATCTATTTAAGAAAACCAATTACAGGCAGAGTCGGAATATGATCGTCGTTGTGGCGAAAAATGAAATATATCGGACCGGCCACTCCAACAAAGCACAGGCTCTTTTATTGCGAAGATCGTTTTCTCCTTGAGAATAAGCCGTTTCTAGAGGAACTCATCTTTGTCAACACACCAAAAAGCACGTTCTCTTAGACTGCATGGATTAGTCTTCATGTTTCCTGGAGTGTGTTATACGTATTACGAGAGACGCAAACCATAACCTCGATTTTGCAAGGCGAACTTAGAATTCGAGGCACATGAAAATTCATTTTTCCACACACAACCAATTTTGTAACATTTACTAAAATATTTTGGGTCTATGACGGGAGGCCTGAATTGCGACATAAACCAACATTTCTTGCACATTCTAGAGTGTCGAAATGCGTCATGTGTTCGACGAAGATAAGAAGAAAGAGAAACATCTAGAAAAAATAAGAAGGATTATGTAGGGAGCAGAATAAAATAGAAGAAGAAGAAGAAGCAAAAAAAAGTAAATAAGAGAGAAGTAAGATATTAATGGGAAGATTATATAAAACGTCAAGGATATGAATTAGTTGGTGAACAAGGAAACGTCTAAGAAAAAAAAATTGTAAGAACTAGATTATTATAACAGTTGAGCAAAATCATGAGACTTTCCTCGAAAATGACGAGTAGTACAAGAAAGAGATTATCGTGGAAAAAATATCAGCAAGTAAATAAACCGTAGGAAAGGAAGAATAACATAAAGGAACACCATACCATATTTTTTCGGGTCAACAATTGATTGGGTCCACGAAAGCACGGGTCAGGGTCATGGCTTTATAGTGTCACTACGATGCATTGCAATTCAGGTGTGCCAGGGCTCAGATTAAGGAGTTATTCAACACGCTTATTCAAATACAATTGACGTTGGTGAGTGAAGGAACATGTAATAGAAGTACCATAATTTCTTCAAGCAAGACGTTGTTCGATTTCACGAATATTAAATTAGTACTAAATAGGCTTTTTAACTCAAATCGGTTTTTCCCAAAAGTCTGCATTTTATCACGTTAAACAAAGCTATGAAGCCGTCATCATCGTTTAAGATTATCGGATACATCGTGTAGGAAGTCAAAAACGACGATTTGATGAGAACTGCAAGAAACAACCGTATTTGATTCAAATAGAAGACTCTTCGATTCAAATTTTATCTTGTATGCAACTCAGGGTTGCCTTTCTCTAGATAAAAAAAACACATACTTTGACAAAACCGTATGCTTAGAACACAATAAATTGTTGATTAAAAGTAACGATAAAATTCGTGGACATTAGAGATTATACCGTTCACCTATTGGCTCACCTCGATCTTCAGTTCGCAATGACGTCCGCTGTTTTTGAGTGTTTTGAGGTCGCCGTAAGGGACCATTGAGTTTGCAACGGGGAGAGTGTGTTCAGAAGCCATGTAAAGTTCCTTAGTCGTTGAATGTTCAGAACCAAAAAAATAGAACCTATTTAATATCGTTTCGGGGGTTTGTGAGTCGTGCGGGCGCAGTGTTCAAGTGCGCGCGAGCACGTCTTCAAAACCAATCAGCTACGAGAATTGCAACTCTGTTCGCTGATACAATGGCAAAGTTGATAACATCAGTTTACGCATAAGTCAGGCAAACCAACTAACGTTAAATTCCGTAAAGCAGCAATGCTGAAAAATAGTCAAAGATAAAATAGTTAGATTGGAGTTTTCTGTTTGAATCAGGGGCCCCAGTTTGCAGAATTATAAAAAGAAGTGATCAGTCTGTTAAGAAGAATTTAAGCTTATTGAGTTGCTCAAACGTTATTTCTGCTTCAAATAAAATAAGAAAAATTGCCTTCCAAAGTTTACACAGCAAATTCGGATTGCATCTGTCAATTGGCGCAGTCAAGCTTGATTTAAGTATCTTTTTTTTTATTTTCATGGAAACAAAACGTTTCAAAACTTTAAGAAATCCATTCTGCACCATAGAAACGTAAATTTATGCGACAGATTCTAAAAACCCTGTTATAAATGCACTCGTGACGTAGCGAAAATTGAGTAAATTGTTTTTTTTAACTTCATTAAGATTGCATTCACGTAGAATCTTTAGAATGAAACACGAGCGCCTACGGCTTCAATAAATGTACACTTAAAGGTTCTGCGCAAGATGGACATAAAAAAGACAAGAGGCGGCCATTTACACAATTGTTTTCTTTTTCCAAAAATCTATTGTGAAGGTGAAACCATCTGGGCGGTGAGTGCACAAATTGCACGCCGCTTTTAATGCGAAACTGTTAAATTAATCTATGGGCACCAAAAAACGTCGCTTTAAATCGCTGGCTTCGTTTTATACTAGGTTAAAAACTGTTTAAGAGGGAAAGAAGGAAAATTAGGGTTATAATTGTGTCCACTGGCTGATTTTATAATTAATTAATCAAAATAATCATCCTGGCTTAATCGATTAAATAGACGAATAAAACGCATTAATTCGCGACCATTACATTCTATTTCATTTTTCCAATCGACCCAGAATTATTCCATAACCTTTAAGTACAAAAGTTTGCTATTGTAAAACAGACATATACTTCACTTTTCCATTAGTTAATTTCAATAAATCAGCTTACAGTATTTATTATGATGCAGAACAATTTCACCAACAAAAAGAACCGTGTCAACACTTTTTTAAACACCATAATCAACCAATAATCTGTTGGTGAAACCTTCTATCTTGTTTATGATTATTTGACATCAGTTTGCAACAAAAAGAAGGAATTAATATCAATTTAACCAAGGAAAAGTGTTGTTATAGAATAAGTTTCTATTCTTCGCTTTGATTACAAAGCAATTTAATTATCCGAGACATTTTGACACTTCGACTCTTCTATCGAACTGTAAGGACCCCCAAAATACGTCGGTAATCCTTTTAGAAAATCTGAACAATTATGTGACAATTCTTTGTGTTGCAATGCTTAGTTTACATATCAAACCGTATTTATAATGTTCTGAAAAATTGTGGGTACCTTCACACCTAATTTAAAGGTGATTGCGTTATTGTGGCACCACGACGAAGTTAAATATGTGTGTGAATCCAGATGGGTGTAGTTAATGTGTCATTGCGTTCAATCATTTATGCAGTCAAGTGATTGTACAGCTATGCTAGAAATCGTCTACCAAGGTTAACTTTGTCTCCTTTATTTAATAAACGGACATATAATAATTATTTGAAATCTTATAGTTGCTGACGGCATATGCTAAAATTATAATTATTTAATGAATAGAGCTGAGGATGCTTAAACTTTACACTTGGAAACACTGACAACCTAAGTAATCGCTTCTTTTGTAATTAACAGATTGAAGTAAGAACATGCTGCAATTCCTAAGAGCTTTCATAGTAGGCGCATTTCTTCGGTCTGCGATTTTCTCACGCTTTTGTATTAATATGCATAGTAGTGAGTTTTGATTACCAACCGGGTGCTTCAAGAAGAGCATGATTAAAGAGATGGCGTTCTTGTGAAGCTCCAACAAGTCGGTGCTTGTGTCATTAACAAGCAGCACAAATAAGGCGTGATTCAACGTGCTTGTTCAAATCGACTTGATGACTATCCAGTATGCGCGTAGAACAATGCTGGACGCGCAAGTTGAATCCTGTTTGCAAAAAATGCCTTTCAATAAGACGCCTTCATATATTTCAGGCGCCTTATATAATAATAATGATTATAAGAATAATATCAAAGGTGATAACATGATCGTTGTCATTCGCGCGGCTATTATCAAAATACACACGCTCTTCGTTTGCAGAGATCTCGTTTTTCTTGAGCATTTACGTTGCCAGCGAAACCCATCTTTGATAACGCACCATAGAGTTCTCTTTAAAGAGATCATGAATCAAAATTGACCTATCTTGGAGTTTATTTTCACCAATATTTTAGTAAATGTTAACGAACGCAATCTTTGTGTTAAGATATTAACAAGCGTTTTGTAGGGTATCTTTGAATCTTACACAATCTTGAATAAAAATGCTTTTTTGAACAGACGACCAATGTATTGAAACAGATATCTATTAAATAAAATAATAAATCTAAATAAATTATTTGCCCAACGACGGCTTAGTCCCCAAATAAAGATGAAAGAAGAAAGAACTTGCGAATTCGACGATTTCATTGTCCGAATAAAGACCCCATGCGCAATCTGCGCGGCCATAAGCGAGGCAAAAAGAAGCAAGCAGGCTGAGTTCTTTGGGCTTTTGAAATCATCAACCACAGTAAAGCCCGCCGCACAGCCTGTTGGAGGTCTTCCTAGGGACTATGACGCTGTGGCTAATGACGCTAAACGGAACATTCAAGTTCGCGCACGGAAACCCAGCCGAGCATAAAAAGTTGTCGTAGGCTGATGGATCTTCGCCCGGGCCATTTGGTGCTAATCGAAACAAGATGAGTCGAGGGTAGGCCTTGTAAACACCGTTGCCCCCTCAACAAGCCGGAAACCGTTTGATGGAAGACGGGACCTGTAATTCCTTTAATATCAACTACGTGTCCGTATTGCATAAGCCGATCGAGAAAGAAGCCGATTACTCCTGAGTCGTGCATAGTGAGGTTTAAAACCCCTTCAAAACAAGTTCATTTTTATTTATTTTGCATTTGCCTATAGTCACACAATTCCAAACTGACGGGGCCCGAAAACCTCGCGAAGGAAAAGCTGCACTAGGAAGAAGCCCCACCTATTACGAAACGCCTTTTTTAAGGAGCATCACCATTTCTGCACGCATCAAGCCTCTTTATTGGCTCAATATGTCAATAATGAGTGCCTCATTTCGGTTTCTGGCCCGCGAAATAGTTCTTTGCGGGCTTTTATTGTAAAAGATCCAGGACACAATAAGCTTCCATATTTTTCTTCTTACAGCCATTTCATTTCCGCTTGTCAATAATTCGGGACGTGTCTTTTTTCGTGAACAGGCTTACAGCAAGCTTATATAAACAATTTTGAACCATCATTTCGTAAAGAACGATCCAGTGAGAAATTATTTTGGAAAAAATACGCCTATTTTCCATAATTTTATTGTATTTAGCAGATGATAAATAGCATTCGAGCCGTTTCAACCGTCGCACCAATATCATTAATAATTTTCGGCCAATTGTTCCTACTGCAAACAACTACTCTGTTGTATCTGTTATATCGCTTTTCTGTCAAAGTGAACGAAACGAACCCTGAAGCCTGCACCATCAGCGAAATGCTATCCTAGACTGACTGCACTGTGTATAAACAGGCGTTTGACGAAGGAGGGGTCGTTCCGGACAAAAGTTGCAGCACTCTATTGGTTTGCTATCAAATATTCAAGACATGATTCAATTTGGGATTCTAAAATTGGTCTCTTTCTTTTTGCACTTCAAATTTCACTTCTGTAGTCACGTTTTGGTGCTGCTGGAGGTTATTCTTATTGGATCTATGAAAGGCCATCATACAAATTTGGATAACATTTATAAAATTGAACTTCGTGTAATACTCTATAAAGTAGTTGCTACAAGCGCAAAATTAATCAAACCACCACTGGCTTAAACCGACCTTCAATCAGCATTTGTCACAATATTAAATTAAAAAAAATTGTAGCACCACATTTAGAAAGCATATTGAAGCACCGGTTGTCACCATTATAGCTTTGTTTGAACAAACGAAATGGTTTGCTAATCTCCGTTGCGAGTGTTATCCTTAAGTAACCTTTCTTGTTTCAATATGATAATAATAATATTCGCTTTATTAAGGTCACAGAGACCAAAACTTTCAGCATTAGAATTTACAATAATAAAACTGTAGAAATAAGAGTATACTGCAGGGTTAAGAGGAAATACAGACAGTACCAAGGTTTGGATTGTACTGCCGTTGGGAAAGAACGAAAATATAGGGCAACGGCTTTGGTTCTATAGCTGGGGCAGAGATTAGCGACAACGGGGCATCGTTTTGCTACCTTTCCTGAAGCTAAGCCCGAAGATTCGCCAGTTTGATTTGGATGCTGTCAGCACCATTCCATTCAAGACCTAGCGAGTATCAAAGTTATGGCCTCCCAGAACTTCGTCCAGAATCATAGAATCCTTATCCGTCTTGTTGGTATGCGGTCAAATCAGTTCTTCCGCGAATTTAATGAGTGTATCGCTATTAAGGGACGGAAGGTTATGTGCATAATAATTTATAAAAAGATAAATAAAGAGCTACTTTTTGCAGTGCACCTCTTTTTGCAAGAAGGACCAGGAATAGGTTCTGTTCAACGTGTAGTATTTGCTTAGATAAATAATTTTGAGTCAAATTTATCAACTATCATTTAACGATTATTAGGGTACTGGAAGATAAGCGTTGGTTCCCGTGAATATTCAGCGGATTTTTAGATAAAACCATCAATCAGGGCATCATCGTCTTTGGATCTCCGGGTTCCCTTGCATACAAAAATACTGTTATTAGACTGGTTAAGGGGTGTACATCAACGGCATACCTACAGAGAAGAATCATAAGAACCTATGTCGTGGAGTCGATTCCTTAACATCAGACGCTCGTTGTTATTTTTAATACTGCAACCCAAAAGATCTGAATGTGTGCAGACTTGCTTGATGCTTGTAGTTTATATTAACTTTTTTCTGCTCTCGGTTATGCATTGTGGTAAAAACGGTGGATGGGCCTCCGAGTGCTGCCGTTTTCAGGGCGCTTTAAATTCCGTAGGCACGGATGTATTCACTCAAATTCGAAACCTTTCATGCGGGGAACAGCAAAGCCTTATAAATCCTTTGACGAAGGAATAAATATTTGCGTCCGTTAATATAGCGCGTTTTCGCTTAAGTAAGTAGACAGATTAATTCTTAGTTGTTGAAAATCAGACAAAAAGTTTAAAACAACATGTCAGCAAACGTGTTTATTTCTGTTGAACACTATCATCGTCTTGCTGTTATCCGGTATGTATGTATCGTCCTCCAACTTGGGGTACTAGAAAAAAAACAAGTCGACTCAAGAATGACTGCCTTTGCGACGGCGATAAACTTTTATCCATCCAGATTAATATTTAACCAACAGAAAGGCCAGATGTATTCTTTAGCGTGATTTCAAAACAGATTTTATGCGATATTCGCGAAATTTAACCTTCTTTATTAAAAAAACAATTTCGTAATTCGTTTGTTTCGAGCCGTGAATTATATTGGCTTTACATACGACACCAAAACCACTTTTTTCGAGAGCTAAATCGAGCGATTGCCACAATACAATGTTTATATCTTTAGTTAAAATTAATAATGCTTTTCTTAGATAACCATCAATAAAACTACGAATGGACGGAGTTTACATGTTTTGGTTCTACCATCCGCCGTCCCAATAGTGAAGAAGAACATTTTAAATATTTGTATTCACTAGAAACAACCTAAATGTATACAATCAGAGAAAAAAAGCTCCGGGACAAATTTTCTCAAAATATTTTAAAGCGAAATAACGGATGATTTCTACACTGTTAGAGTTTGAGTTGAGCCAAGTTGGACCGAAATAAATTGTCAGTCTGCAGTTTACCGGCACTACAAACATTATCATTGTGAGTTGTTGTACGTCAGTGATTTGTCCGGTTTTTTCCCAACTCAAGGCAAATCCAAAAAACCATGGATCGGGACTTACCAACTTTAAATGGGTGATACGGATACAGTGAGCAAACCAGACACAAATTATGTGTTCCTCATCTTCTATTTGGCAACTACAGTTTGCGGGGCCTTCTAGCACAGTCAAATTAAGACTACTAAAAGTAGAGATTGTTAAGGCTTGTGTGTAACCAAATAGACCAGCCATGTGCTCCGATATTTTCTCGATCAGCAACCACATACATCGTCTCGTGAATGCGCCGGCATTTTTTATACCGCTTTCCTTGGCTACAACTGATTGATAGATGTTATTGTTTCCAGAATCAAGCACGCAAATGTCACATTCTAAATGATTCACCAGTAGTTAGTAGCCTGCTTCTTTCGCTAAAGCACTTCAAGCTGTTTGTCTAAAGATTGCTCACAGTCTTACACTTCATCTACTTACCCCGACGCGGTAGATTTGCTTGGCAGCAATTGGTCTCGGTCGATTTGTTAAATCACCTATTTGCTAGATCCGTGTTTTTATATATGAGTAATCATTGCATACAAATGATTCAACGGACAGTTGTATTCGTTTGTGAATCTTCTTCATTGTTATCGCTGGGGAAGAATTTTGTATTAATTTTGTTCTCTAGTCCACCTTTTATGTACGTTATCCAAGAACCTATTAGGAATGTCCAGTTACATATTTTTTACGTATCGCTTCTTCGTCGATATGCTGAAACCTCCGATACCCTTCTATCACAATTTTAAACTGTCTCTATCACGCATCATTTTGTAATGAAATTGTTAAAACGCCTCCCAACTAGACTTTCTCTTTTTTTACTTTTTTCTCATATTTCTGGCCGAGAGAATCATCTTGATGAGTTATACACCACGGCCATGTAGCACGGATACTTTCGAAGTTCCAAGAGCCCAAGTGCAGGCAAAAGTTAAAATTCTCAATGATGCGCCAGTAATCAGTAGCCTTTTACCGGCGAAAAAGCTTTTTCAGCTTTTTGACTTTTGAATGCTCAAAGTCTCATACAATGAAAGAAAAATATTATTTTTGTTTAATCAACCATATCTTCCATATGCTAGAGACTTGTTTTAATATATGGATAATGCTGGGTAAAACATTATTTACAAGACAATTTTATTGGTTATTAATTTGTGCATCTACACAGTACAAGTTTATATTGTATGGGAATATCGCGTAACATAAAAGCGGCGTTTTGCAAAGCACCCACATTCAAATGAAATTTCTCATCATCAAAAATTGGTCCCACAGACCAATTCATGACGCGGCAATATTTTAGAAACTTATTGTAATGATAACCTATCATGGCTTATCTTGTCAATTCCATCCGAGAAAAGTCTTTAAAAATAGCCGAAAACATGGATTAGCTTTACAAAAGATATGTTATAATTAATTTATTTGGCTTTGCGATCCGGGTATCGATAACTTACGAAACTGCTGCGAGATTGCGTTGATGTTTCCATTTTCGAGCAAACTGTCATCTACCTAATCATAACAAAGGCTTAAAGAAGCTTCTGTCGACGGCATTCAAACATCATTGGTATGGACATCTCAGCAACTGTAGGCATTACTGCCTACCAACTGACGTTTCGTTTTCGACAAATTCTTCAGACGGAGCTGCATTATTTTGACCGAGAACTAGGCAGGCTATACGCGATGATTTGTATCGAAATCAACCAATGAAAGCAATACCTTTACGAGACGACGAAAATTCAATGTATATGATTCAACAAAACTCTGTCAATAAATGAAGTCCGTCAATCTTAGGAGGAAGGAACTATGCAAAGTGTTTGTTCCCGGTCTTCGGTGTAGAACACAAGTCAGTGACTTCGACAATCGCGTATTTCCGATTTCGTTAATTTCACTAAAATTCTTCAAATTAATTTATTTATAACGGTCTGATTGTATTTACTTTTTTTAGGTTTCGAACAATATTTCACAGCATTTTCTTTTCATTCAAGCTGCTGCAAACATCGACTAAGCGTTGATAAGTATGTTGTTTTGACTGGGTTCTATTCAATTGGTTTCCTTGCCGATTGTTTTAAACCGCTGGAAAGCATGTCGAAGTGGAGGAAATTGTCTTCGAATTTTGATTTTATTTACATTTCTTTAAAAAAAATTTAAATTAAAGAAAATTCCCAGCAACGAATTTCAAACGAAATAACCGTTTTAAATCTTTCAAGCTCCGACTGACCTCAAAGTCACTCCTCTCAACGATAGAGAGATAACATTGACATGGACACTTTTAAGCCCAATGACCGGTGTCAGTCAATTTTTTTCTACGGCGAAGGAAAGAAACACTTAAAAATGTGAGGTACATGCACCTATGACAGCGATCAAGTACGAAAAAGCAGCACAGCGGTAACGTAGAAAACGAAGTCTCTCCCGGCATGTATTTGGACGCGTTGGGTGATTAATCTTTGAGCCAAACCGCATTAAAGACACTTCCTGGTAACAGGGATGTCAGGTTTCATAAGTTACGGTTTAAGGTGTAACGAAGTTGAACGACATGAATTGCCGACCGTTAAAGAGAAATAACCCAACGCTTTTTGACAATCCCAAACGGTAGTCAAGTGCGCTATTCGTTTGTTAACATGTCCGTTCTAATATTGATCGAATATTGACAGGATATTTGATATCGACTATAATATCACTCTAAATTAGATGCCTAATTATTTGCTCGGTCTTACCTTGCAAACTTGTTTGGCATTGAACGGTTGTGTCTGTTCCCGTCTTGGGCGATTTTGCGAGGACACATTAAGCCAAATTCTGATTGGTTCGCAGCTTTCTTAAAGGTCATGCGCATCTAAATGACGACATCAGTGCTTGGCGCGCGTTATGGATAGGGCCTCTCATTGGCCACCATTTCGCGTTCCCAAACTGTATATACTTCGTTGGTTAAATTGGCCTTCATGCAAATTTACCTTGATGTTATTTCTTTTATTCTTCTTAACTTATTCTGCATTTTCTACGTATAATCGTTACGTCCTATAACATGTTTGTTTATTGTAAATTTTATGTGTTTATTTTGTGTCCTCGTGACCTTTATAAAGCGAATATTACGATAGGTGAACTCGTTAAATCTGCGTTCTACTGCTAATTCAAAAACATATATTTTTCGAGAGACGTTGTTGAACACCGACAAACAAGAGGTTGTTTCAAGCAAAATGTGCAGTACATCTGTTTAGATCAATTTGACGACTCTTCGGCCGTGTCGAGATGCGCATACAAGAGCAGGTAGTGAAGTTGCATATTTATTTGTTGACATATTCGTTTTTAAATTCGTCAAATGTTAACACGATATTTGATTAATTTAGAGGGCTGCATAACAAATATTATACTGCTCTCACGTTAAAGCGCAGTGCAAAACGCACATAAATGCGCTTTAACAAGCCGGGCAGGTACTGTGTCTGCCTTCTTTAAAAAAACGCAAACGACACAAAAGGGATCGCATCAAGTTTTTTGTGATTGTTGATTTTGAGGCACGCTCGGGTAGGCATTTGACATAACGCCTAAGATTCCAGCGAATATGTTTCCTGCAGATGACCGGCGTCAACCACTTGTTCGCCTGGACAAGCAGAAGGTATCCTCAAAAGTGTCAGGTCAATGGGGATTGCAGAACCTGCACGATCAGCGGCCTTACTGCCCTCACGGTCTACGAGGTGTCGTTAGAGGCATGTGACAAAGCCGAAGGCGCTCAGAATAGACGCTGCACCATAGCAGTGTCGATGCCAACGAAGACTTTTCCGGAAGTCTTTAAGTTGTCTGGTTATTTGTTATTTTAAAATCTATGAAATATAGTCCAGATAGAAAGAAATCTAGATTACTGTGTAACCAATGTTGTACTACTTTCACTTTGTGGCCCAGTGCAACTGCTTATTTTTTTGCTCGCTTCAAAGAAAGGCTTTGAGAAAAATAGTATCATCGAAAGAAACAACGAATGGGTGTAAATTCTCAAAAGAAATTGAGTCTTTGAACATACTAAAAGTGTCACCAAAAAAATGTATTTGTTGTTATTACTGTTGTTTTAGCGTCACGTAAAAATATTTTGAGTTTGTCTTCCCTGGCGTTTAAATATTGCTCTTACAAGTTCATCTCATCCTTAGAGACTACCAATATTTATTTTGTTGTGTTTTATTTAATTTATTGGTAGCAAACCCAAGCTAACGTCGTTTGAAACGCTTCTGAAACGAAAACATCCTTTATTTGTTGAAGCATGTCACACTTTAGTAGTCACCCCCTTGTACCAATCAAACCACGTTATAAAGAAGAAAGTGTTACCAAAAAGCGAAATTAATTAAATATATTTTTACTTTCTTTGATTTTTTCTACTAGCTCCAAGAAAACTGCAAGTTACTTCTATCAGCAATAGTCAACTTAAATTAACCTTGATACCTCCCAGGAGTGCTACGGGCTCGACTGACGTCTTTTCTGCAACCAACGAACTCGAACCTAAGATATGCGAGGTTAATGCATTTAACAAAACCTGCACACTCAGCGGCCTGACTCTCTTCACGGAATATGAGGTTTCTCTGAAGGCGTGTCAAAAAACCACAGAGCGCACAAGACAGGCAGTCCAGCGCTGTGGAAAACTACACGGACTCTTTCGGCAGGTTAGTTGTTAAGAATTTGCGTCCTATTTGTGAACACGTCGGTGTTTAAATCAATGAAATATGCTCAATGCAGCAGACTTATAACCGTCTTCGGTTTATCCGAGCAGGTGTTCGTGTAAGGTTATTTGCTGGCTTGGGCAAGGTTTATTAAGAATACTATAATTTCTAGTTTCGTATCATTTCCGACGTCGTTTTTCGCTTCGACTTCAGCAACTCTCTCGCTTTGTTCGTATATGTGCAAGCTAGCTGTCTTTAGCCGCGGCGAGAATTCTATTTTTTCGTGGTTTTCACATCTATAAGGAAATAGCCTGCCGTGAAACTTCATCTGGTCCCATGTCGTTGGCTCCGGGTTTCTTATTTGGCCTTCTTGGAAGGGTACGAGGTCAGTTACCGTCGAGTGTTGAAATCAACAAATTAAAGTTTATAGAGACATGATGAGACTTGATAAAATAGTGACATCAGTTACTAATTCATAGTATTCGCTAGATCTGTGACAGTCTCTTCCGCTAGCTTGCCTTTAAATTCGGTCATATTTTCATAATGAACCAGGTTCTACGGATCTTTGTAGTTGTGGCTTATTACATATTTTGGAAAGTTTTACCAAAGTAAAAGTCACTCCTGTAAGCGAATATAAAATAAATGGTACATGGGCACCTCTAACGCAGATGTCTGGCGTCCGCCACTTCTTTGCCAGGACAAACGGAAGGCACGGTCTACAATGTTTCGTTAGAGGCATTTGAGCCAAAGTTGAGGGCGCTCCGGGCAGACGCTTCAGTACACCGGTAAAGGCGGCAAGTATGTACTGACACTGCGTATTTATTTGTCGAAACGTATCCACAAATATCTGGGTACTGTATATTAAAACAAGGAAGGACGATTATTTGCTATTAATAATCGTTTAGCAGACTTGGTTATTTAATAACGATATATTATGTTCGTAAATGTTAATTTTCAACCAAAAATTTGGAACAATAGTTAATAATGTATGCTTTTAATTATTATTCTTGTAAATTATTAATGAATACATAAAAACTTTATTTACATTAAGAAGTAAATTTAACTGTTTATAATTTATGTTATTGTACTCAACAATCTACAGAATTCTTTTAAATGTATGAAAGTAGATACATGCATAGATTTTTATTTGATTTTCAGTGCCCGAGTTGAAGCGTTACAGACACCAGAATCGTAGGTCATTCTCGTTTAATAAATTTTAGGCTTTGTATTAACGCATATCAAGTAACTATAACAGAAATTAGGCAGAGGATTCCAGTTCGATGATCAAATTTCTTATCAATGGACCATCACGTTACGATGTTTACCTATATTCAGTGTTGTTGTTGCTCAGATTCATCGGGTTTTCTTAACTTGATTTTGCTCAGTTTCGGTTTTGACATTAACACTAAACAAAACCTGTTCGCAATCTGGTTAAAGAATCAAGCGTCATTCCTTATGAACGCACTTCAAAAAAACAACGACCATAGAACAAATTGAATCAATTTTAACGTCGCAGTCATCGTTAACTTCTTTAAAGCTGACCGAATTCGATTAATATAGGTCTAATTACATTGTTCTGTTTAGATTGTTTGATGATTTTTGTGGTTTCAGCAGCAATACGGAGTGGTGATGATTCCAGAATTCATCGTATTGATCGAATAGAGATTTGTTAGTCAGGAATATAGAGGATGGTTACGGTAAAAATAGGAATATCCATTAAAATAACTCAACCGCACTTCAACAATAAAAGCAAGTACGCTTATGGGCATTAATGCTTCCAAAACTCCACTTCCTTGTGAACTATCGCCGAACCCTCATGGTCGCAATGGAGTATTTGTGGATGGCTTTTGACTGTTGTGAATTCTAAAAAATGCGCCACCAGCAAGTATAGATTCAATAGTTCACTTCGTCAGGAATCTCAATCGTCGAATTTCTCGTTCTAGAAAAGAAAAAAAGCCAGAGCTAGTTAGCTGTGCATTAACTCGTGATGCAAAGTTCACGCAGCAAACCCTGTAAGGCCATGCACTCAATCCATGGTTGAACTTCCCCACGACAGATCTACCGTAAACGATAAAGCACTAGTGCCGCTTCGTGTTAAGGTATGTCGGGGCAGACAGATAGCTGCACTATTTATCTATCTAAAACTAACTATGAACAAATGTAATTTTCGTACGATCATAACAATCTGTGGAGCTGAAGTAAAATGTTGTCCTTTTCAGGATGGCCGATGTAAAGTCACTGTCTCTCTATGATCACTAGACTATTCTTTTAAAAGTACAGAAAAACCTCTTCCTAATGCGTAGGTGTGCAATACCGCTGGTTTTCAAAACTCTCCACTGTGTTCCTAACACTATGCACTGTTTCGTGTAACAGATTGTGCTCATTTTGTCTTCAGGTACTCGAATGAATGACCGAACATTTTCAAATAAAAGTGTGTTCATTCCAAGTAGACAATTGAGTAGGAAGTTTGGGTGACCTTCGAATGGACATGTTAAACCCGTGCAAGAACTCGTCCAATATATTTTTGTTTGTGTTTCCGCGGTGACGTCCGGCTTGCGAGTAACTTTCACGATTTTACTCAAGCTTTTTATCTTGTGGCGGTAAATAAATCAATAAAATAAAATAAACGTTGATGAGGCAGCACAGGATGAATTTGTGACATCCCTAAACAATCAATTTAATGCTCAATTTGAGTTGTTTCTTCAAAAATTTCCAACCAACCTGGCAGCCACCGCTTTAACCCGTATGAGTTTTTCCACTTTTTGCAATATGAGGCTGCAAAAGATGCCCTTAATGTGCAGCAACTTGCAACGGCGTCTTTGTGTCGAATTTATGATCGGTATGAGAAGCAAGTTATGGCGCTGCATTACATATTGGCTTCACCGACATTACATGGGTTTTTCAGCTTCACGTTAAAGTTATAATTTAAAACGCTGATTCTAAATCAAAACGGTTTGATTTATTTATTGAATGCGATATTGAAAAGACCACGATTTTCGAACAAGGTCATAATATATCAAACAGGTACTACTGTATAAAGTAGTTTGTTAAATTCGAAAATAATCGAGCCTCCTTCAATTTATTTAATCTTGCGACTGGCTCCAAGGAACCTCAAAGCCACTCCTGTTAGCGACAGTCAAATTCAATCTACATGGACACCGCCAACGAACATGACCAGTGTGAACTACTTTTACGCTTCGTCAAACGAACTCGAACCTAAAACATGCGAGGTGACATCTGATGTCACAAACTGCACAATAAGCGGTCTGACAACCTACACGGCATATGAGGTATCGCTTGAGATGTGTGACAAAACAAAAGGCGCTCTGGACAGACTCTGCAATCGAGTGCTTTAAAAAAATACAACGACTCTTCCGACAGGCAAGTAGTCGGGTGTTTTATTTCGAATTCGGTTTTAAACTGAATTAAATTTCGCTGAGGTTTTGCGTATTACGGAAATTTATCGACAATTCAGTCTCCTTTGTATTTTTAATTATGATTATGGAGGTTTATAGCTGGATATCAATATGAGCTTGCAAAAAAAATCCTAATTCGATGTGCTTACACATGCGCAGGCAGCCATTTATTTTGCAGATTGTTGAAATCAAATAAGGTGAGGAAATTCCATTTGCGTTAACGTTACAGAACATTTTTGCAGGTTTCGTTTGCTGTTTTATGTACAATAACATTTATTCTCCTCGTCATAAAACAGAACCCCGAGTCACTGAAATTTAAAACAATAAACATGGAAGAGACACATCGCAAGACTTTCATTCCTCAATTTCTGTGCATTTCAATAGGTCTGGCTGGCTTTTCGGCAATCACCAACACCAATTCAAGCATATGGTTGGTGTGGACAGCTGTTTCAACGAGCCCGACTCTAAAACACCCATTTTACACAATTGACAAAAACACCCAGCATTCGTGCAAACCTTACAAAATATCCAGAACAGCCTACACCTGCTCTATCAAAGACCTCGCTGCGTACAAATAATACGAGGTTTCGCTAAAGTTGTGCAAGCAGCCTTCACTCGGAAGCACAAATCTCTGTACTTCTCCCTCAATAGCAACCGCGATGACAGAACCGTCAGGTATGTAGCAACGCGAATTGTACCTGAATAATGCTCACCATTTCCGTTCATTTTGTTTATTATTAATTGCGTTCATTTATCTATGTTTTCGATATTAATCATTAAAGCGTTCAGTTTATCACAGGACGCTAATGATATTTCAATCACGAAGAATTAATTTTCTGTTTTTGATAGTATTTCGGCAGCGGTCAAGCGCAAGATTGAAGAGAAACACGAATAATTTGGACTTAATTATGTGTTGTGTGTAGTTGTGCGATTTTAAGTCGAAGGTTACCATAGGAGTTGACCCTGGGAAGCCCTGTGATGACCCAGAGAGCTAGTTTGACAGCCTCTGTGGTGCTCCTTCTTTGTGACCCGAAACGGAAACTGTCAAAATGTGTAATGCAAAAAGCTGTTTTCGGCCACGCGTTGCTCCAACAACCAGATAATTTGATCGATAACTCTCTTGTCCAACCCACGATTACCATCTTGAAGTTTCGTTTTTTCTTCGGTTACCTGAATTCTCTTATCTTTATTCGCAATATGCACAAGATAGCTTTCTCTATCTGTGTCGAGAATTGCCTGTAATGATATGGACTAGGTTTTATAAAACATTGGCTTAAGTGGATCTTTCATTTGGCCTCAGTTCGTCGCCTATAGCCTTTTATGTTGTATCTATCGGAGATTTGTAAAATAAACACAACAAAAGCGGGCGTGACGCAATAGTTATTCGAAATCTTCAGGGCACAAAAATCTGAATGGCACGAAGGCCAAAGGTCGGGAATTAATTATATTGTTTATTGTTCAAACAATAGTTAGGGCCCGAATTGTGCTAAAAACCTTGCATCCGTTGCGACGAGTCCAGCTTGGACACACGTTCGGCGTCTCGGGGTTATAAATAGGGGCCGACCAGGTGTCGTCGATATTGTCTTAATTTATCAACTTTAAGGTCACAGCTTGCGTTCTGATATGCATTAGCAAAAAGAGTGCCAGTATAATGGATTTTAAGGGATTTTCATATATATGCATCATTTAAGGTGACATATTCTTTGTTTTTTTAGAATAAACAATCGCTACTGGATTTTCGATTCATCGACTCCTTGTTCACAAAAACTTCTTTTTACTTTTAATGCATCATTTTTTCTTTGATAAAACCATTGTCTCGAAAGACTATAGCGCTGCTGCTTTTTAACACATTTCGATTGAATACAACACTCATCATTCCAGGTATTACTCTTGCTTGACATGTCGGGGACCCTTATCTCGTAGTCATGTGTTGGCGACCGTAGTGCCCAACCATCGAAATTGAATAAAATAATTTTTTTTTAGCAAAACAGCCTGAACTATATTATTTTTGAGTTAGAAAACAGTGGAAGGAATCTTTTGTATGACAAACCGCCGCCGACAACGCAAATCAACGGTTTAAGTATTCCCTGTATATTTGGGTATTTCGAGTGACAAAAAAACGTTTAGGCGGACCTCACCACGACGGTCTGTAACGAAAAGTCCGCACTTCAAGATTCATCTTCTCATGACAAAGCATTGGGCATCATTATCTATTTTCCCACTGACCGATTAATAATTAATCTTTCTTTATAATAATCACAATAATCCTGCCAACCTGAAAAATGGCCGAACCAATTGGATAAGCATGAATACAAAAAATATTTTTTTTATATTTTGGAAGGTCGGCTTTAAAATTTGGTATTTAAAACCCACAAAACTTTCACACGATTGCGGTGTGGTTTGAATACTCCAGCTTAAGGCCAGTTCCCTAATCCTGAAGCTGAACCAAAGTTACTACTAAGTAACTTATGTCAGCAGCATACAAACATCATTGGTATGGAAACCTTATCTGGAGTTTAGTGGTTTATAAATACCTCAGAAGAAGCTCAATTATGTTGAACGGGAAGTGAAAACACCTTTAAAAAGATGTATAGAAATAAGAAAGGAGCCGAAAAAGGCGTGGTATGCGCATGGATGTATATTGAAATAAATCACATAGTAATACCACCAATGCGTTTCCTACTTTTACAAGCCGACGAAATTCCAATTTAATCGATTCCATTTATATGCTTCTTTTTTTATTACCAAAATCTTGGCGGTTATATTGTTATTATTATAATAATAATGATTACATTATATGGCTTATCTAGTCAACCTCTTAAAATGCTGTAAGTGAAGCGTCCTTAAAATGGCCAGAACCAATTAGATTAGTTTAAATAGAAAAGATATTATAAGACTGCCGCAAGATTGCGTTGTGGTTACCATCCTCGAGCAAAATGTCATCTACTTAATCATCACGCAACCTCAAATGAAACTTTTGTCGACGGCATGAAAACATCATTGTTATGGACATCTCAGCAACGAAGTCCATCACCATAAGGAGAAAGCGGTTTGACAAATTATTTAAAATTGAAACCTACATCGCGTTTGCAACTGTCCGAAAATGGAACTATGACAAGTTTTAAAGTATTTTTCTTGTATTTTGGCCTACGCGAGCGACAACAGGGGGTAAATAGGATACAATGCGTCGAATGTATCATATTTTTAAACACAACGTAGCCCAAATCCTGTTCGGCGTCGATGTCGGGTTTTTTTTAGCACACATGACGTCGTCGATTTCGCTTGTGGAGAATTTTGTACGGTGCAAGATGAAGGTATGGACTTGTGGAAGTCCTCTTCTTTTCCATTCCACGAAGTGCATCCAAAAACGACGAGACCTAAACGATTAAATGTTTTACCATGAATTCCGTCAGCGATTTGAGCTTCTGTCGAAAAACACGCGCAGTGATTTCATCTCGCCAAAATGAAAACATTCTATGGAACGGAGGTTGGTCTCATTGGAAAAGCATTTAAAACTAACTTTCTGTGTCTATCTTCACGTACATATCGACGATTTATTGGTAGAACAATTGGCGAAATTTCAAATACGATTGTCTCAATTTTAACGAATCATAAGGCAATACGACTTATAGTAATTATGCAAGAATTCGTAAAACTACGTCATTTGGATACCTGAGTTGTGTGTTCTAATTTCTCTTTGAAAATGCCTAGATTAAGTGCATTGTCCGAGAACCAAGGGTTTTTCTAGTTGAGGCACTTTCACATTGCCCGCGCTCTAGGCGTTTCGCCACTAAATTTCAGTTCCCCAGAATTACGACATAGCTCAGCCGCAGTAGCGATTAGCTTTGTAAGTGTGTAGCAGAATTCATGGCGGTTATATTCGTGGTTTTGTCAAGCAAGAAGTGCTGTTTGGACTAATCTTTGTCGGGTTCGCGCGGTCAGTTCTTCCTCCGTCTGAACGGTAGGTTCAAAACTAGTCTTCACTGTTCTCTATGAGCGTTGTTTATTTAAAGTCCGTCCTAATTTTTTTACTATGCACTAGGGACGATCAGAAAAAAACAATATTGAATATATTGTCTTATAGCCGATGTTGCCTACCACTTCGTTGCTGTTGCTTTTAGCTTTATGGTTGGCCTACTTGTTCATCTTCTGAAACGTATGCTCGTTGTGTCCCGCTCGTCTGCGACAAAATACGACATCAATGAAACCATAAGTAGTAAGCGGAATCCTAGATCAGCGCTAAGAAGGGTGTTCATTATTCCAATGTAATGCATCCAAAATGATAATCTTCTCGTTTTAGATAATAAGTACTCCACCATTGACAAACAAACCGATTTACCAGGAACCCACAAAATCAGCGGGTTGAAGGTGTACGACTGTTTTAATACTCCCCTAGAAACACCGCCGTGACCGCTCAGTGGTGCTTAACACAGGCCTTAATGCTTAATAGCTTGATCTAAACGATCTTTACTAGCGCTTTATAAAACGTCATCGTTACTGACAGCGCTCGATGACGCTGCTGTTCATTTTTCTCTTGTTGGGGCAGGTTTTCTAATCATATTTTGGATGCTTAAGTGTCTTTGATTGTAGATACCTTCATTGTTTGCGCGGACAATGGTGATTCGGCTCTTAATGGAACCGTTGGCACAAGCTCAAGCTTGAGGGAGACACATGCGTTTGGGTTCAATATTAAGTTACCCTTCAAGCTTTGTTTATCGATTCGAAAGAAATAACGGTTTTTGACGATTAATTTTTTTCTAGCTTTCAAGTTAACTCCCATTTTAAAAGTTCACTTTTGGTAACGCAGAGTACCCTTAGAACTAATTCTATGGCCCCTTAAAAAGACAGGTCACATTTAACTTACTTTATTTTGGAAAAGCGACACATTCAAATAATATACATACACTAAATTGGATTATTAAATTATGACTTTTGAAATTTGGTCGTCGGACAAAAAAAGGAGTTGTCTTAATTCTAGATTATTTGACACCGTTTTCAATTAGTATTGATAGTGCTTTTATTCGTTTTTCAAAAAGTATCAACAATTAACCTACTTTTATTAGGCAACTAGTTTCATTAGTAAAAACGATTTTCTTGTTTAAGTTCGATATTTATCTCGAAACGATTGTTTTTTCTACGTAGTTTATTCGATTAAGTTTAGGTTGGAGGACAGTATTGGTATATCCAAGGACAATGGCATCGTCAGTTAACTGCTTATCGTCGATGAAAATGTTTGGCGTTAAAAGAAGCAGCGACGGCTTTTGCATTATTTACCGATCGACCATATATTTGAAGGTGTTATTCCCCAAATTTAAGTCGGTCTCTTTTTATTCATAAGCTGTACCCTTTTTCATTATTTTATCTGGGTTACTTTTTGGAAGCTTCTGTAGCCCATTAACGCACCTGTGATCGAGGGCAGCCTTGTCAAATGCCTGCGTTAAGAGGAAACTCGTTCGATTCTTCGCTATAAACAATGATAAGTATGACTTGAGAAGAATCTCCGGGTTTCTGGATATACTTCTAAGAGTCAATCACTGCTAACTGAGTTAAATGCGACCAAGAAGTCCATGAAAAATGCAATGAATGGCTGTTGGTACCTTAGGGGAAAATTCTAGAATTCTTCGCAGACTAAAGACCTGGTCAACGCATCCTCGACCGCGCCGAAAGCCTCCTTGGTAAAGGGAGTCCGATTCTCTCAAACAAAAATAAAGCGGCTTCGCAGGAGTGTTGCGAAAATACTTTCGCGGCTAGTCCATAAGACTGTTGTCTCAATAATTGGAGAATATTATAATTGCGGCCATTTAGACAATGGTTGCAGCATGGATGTTCTTCGGTCGTTTGGAAATCCTCGAAGCCCATTTAAATCCGATCAGTGCTTGGGTATCGTCCTCTCCCGGAGACGTGAAGTGTTTCATCCTTTACAATGTCCAATGCTGTTATTGTGTCGAAGCAAATGTCTGGATTGTTTTCGTATCCATCGCAAAATCTTCCCTACCATATTTTTTTCCATTTTGCTTCGTGAAGAGGTGTTCTTAGGGCTACAGTTTTTCGAATGAGATCCGCATAAGACAAAATATCTTCTTTAAAGAATTCTCCTTGTTCCCTGCAACCTTTAACTAGTACTGGTGGCGTTCTAGTCTCGCCGAGAGTGTAAATTTTCGCCTGAGGTGTAAGAAGTCGGAACATGTTTAAGGCAAGAATCTCGTACTGTGGTAAAGATAACAAAAATGGCTTTGCATTTTCAGAATCAACCACAACAGTAAAGTTTTCATTGATGCATAAGAAGCGGAAGACCTAGGTGGGGTGTCCTTAAACTCGACCTGTTACTTCGCTTTCATCACAGTCTCGGGGTCCCTCTGGTCACACCGTTTAAGAAGTTTGCATCCTCGTGTCAAACTAACGGATTATAAGGTGTAATAAAGTTTATTCAGTTTATAATGATCGAAAATAACAGTGTTTTTTTCATTGGCGAGTCTGGCCCTTTTATTTGCCTATCAGTCGTCACAGATTTAGAACCCTCGTCGGCCGACAAACGATGCTTGCTGGAGATAGTTTTATCCAACAATTGGTCCATATCTCTATGTGATTAATTTGCGGAGTTTCTTCGTCGAAATACAATCTCGTACATACGATCCTCTTTGCAGTTGTTAAGAAGAAGGATTATATTTTCTTGAGAACCATTATCCGAGTACAATCAGTAGCGGTTCACAATATGGAGCTGCCATGACAAGATTTGCGTTAAACAATGTAGAGTTGGGTACTTACAATAACAGTATGCAAGTTTTATCGTATACAATTAATATATTTTGGCACAATAAATTATTAAATGAGATGTAGCCTTTAGAATATTATTCGTTAAGTCTAATTCGAAGTCAACTACTTTTATAGGTATATAATTGAAAAGATCAATCAGATCTTTGTTAATTTTTTTGTTGTTCCACATAAAATATTGAATTTAACAATATATTATTGAATATATCTGTATAATACTATACCTTTATTTTATATTTAGTGTTCGAATTATTAACAAATCGGGGCATGTTAAATTTCAATCATAGGGATGTTGGCTCTTCCTACTGCAAAGCAAGGTTTTTATCGTTTAAGTGGGGTGATTAAGAGGAGCTATTTCTGCCCCAAAACAAATAATCGTAAGCTCTATAGATTTCGCTAATCGCTAACTTTGAGTATTACGATAAATTGCACATAATCAACCCTACCTATGCATCGAATGCTTTATTTAACATGTTTTGGCCGAATATTTTCTGAATGCATTACGTGAGAGTTTTTTCTTGCACAATATGATCACGGCATCGTTGTTCGGTTACCCAAAATATTTGGCAATGACAAAAGAAACCCGTAAATATGTCCCTTAATCCCCAATGTCACCAGAACAAGTATAATTGATCAGATGCTACAGCTGCAACTGTCTCAATCGTCAAACTATTTCGACGATTGTCCTCCGACCGCCAAAATTAACAAAGATAACTCAAAAAAGCAGCCGAAAATTGTGGCGTTAAAATATCTTACGAAAATAAACTACTTTTGTCGCATTATCTTCGTGGCTTAATTAAGTCGGCAATTCGCATACAAGCTCTTCAGATGACAAAAAGCCCAAGCATTATCAATGATTGAAAGAAACAGCCACTCCAGACTACTAAGCGCGACCTTCAAATTAGATTAAGAGAAAGATGGTTTTACATTTTAATCCGCTGACCAATAGAATAAATAGAGTTAACAAGAATAAACAAGGTAAATTAACAACACCAATGTGTTCCAAATTGGCTTAATAAATGCATCCCAAATTAGAACCGGTGATGTGTAATTAAATAGAGCAGACATGTGTTAAGAAATCGGTTTGTTTTGTCAGAATCACCGAGGTTGAAGCAGCCGTTTGCCAAAGTGAAAAACAATGCGACGACAAAGACACGAATGTCTTAAATTAAAAGCTACTTCAATGTCCTCATCAATGTACCAGCTTCACTTGTGCCGATTTCTTCGGCGTCGGAAAATTGACAGATGTTATTGCTTACGAAATAACGGTTGGTTTTAAAGATGCTGAATCTCGCACACAAAGATCACTTTCTCATGCGTGTACTAGAAAGCGTAAACATGCTGCCAGTGCGAAAGCCCTCGGAAGTGTGTTTTTGGACACTTGAACTCTGCCATCAACACAGTTTTAAACTCCTTCTGCTCACATTGTATGCAACCATTATTGTAGGTATTGAATGGTATTGATCGAAATGATTTACACTTGGATAAACTTCAATTGAGGGATTTCGAGGGGTCATCTTATGCACGAGCATCGATTAGAGTACAACCAGTAAAGTGGCGATGAATGATGATATCTTCGTTCGAGAGCATAGGCAGTCAACATGAAACCGAGATTAATTATTTGCCAATGTTCAATAGCTGTAACTTTCAATAAGGACCAGGTTATCATGCAGGTAATTGAGTATACAAATATAAATATTGCAAAAAAATATGCAAACGACTTTATCATAGCTCAATCCATATACACCCTGTGAAAATTAACTGAATACATAAACCTATTTGCGTCAAACATTCGAAGAACTGGGTAGTTCCTCGAGAAAAGGCAGTTTTGGTGAACTTCACCCTCTCCCTTCGCAAATAAGGCAATTTTAAGTTCGCACTATTTTCACACGTCAACAAACGAAGCTGTGTCTGTTGAACAATATCATCGTATCAAACCCTAAGCAAATGTCTAATATTTCTTATATCAGAACCCCACAATTATGACAGCGTGTCAAAAATAACGAACCTTACGTCACACACGACTGCCTCGACTATTTCCTTGAATGCGTGGTATAACGTCAACGTTTCCTATAGACATCCGGCTCTGTGGCCACTTATTTGATGCGAACGCAAATCCGCTGACGCTTACACGTCCCTACTCATTTTGTGAACTGATATAAACCTCGAATATCACCAAGAACATCCTCTCAAATAGCACTAAAGACAGTGCTAGGCCTGAGAAGGGGGCGAATGTTACGCCAAGGTGTTTTACCAGGACATCGCGCGGGATATAATAATAATAACAATAATACTTTTTACGCTTTATTAAGGTCACAAAGACCAGAACTTTCAGGACACACAATGTCGACTGCGCGCCAATAGGACGACATTTTCAGTTTAACACCATAAAATGGTGTGGCCGTCTTCAATAACAGCAAAGACTGCTATCTGGTTCATCTAAAGTGATACCAAAAACTCTCCCCTTTAATAGACGATGTGTCAAGCTAGATCTAACAAGGACACAGCCGCCTTCATCCACAGTCGCCGAGAATTGAGCAATTTTTTCCCTTTCCCAAACTTATGGACCAGCATTGTAGTTATCCCGTTATAAAGACCCATCCCATTTTTACCATAAGTCTATATTACCTCGCCAACAATAAATAACTGTTAACCTCATTATATCCATTGCTTTCATTTCAATGCGTCTTTCCTTTATGGCTGCCTGAAATGTGTATCCATGTTCTACGATTACAATTACAAAACCCTAAGCGAAGGTCTAATATTTCTAAGGTCAAAACCCCACAATTGCAACAGCGTCACACTACAATCCACCATCCTAATAGTGAAGAAGAATATTTTTAAAATTTGTATTAACTAGAAACCACCAAAACCAATACAATCAGAGAAAAGAAGCACCTGGACAAATTTTCTCAAAGTATTTCAAAAAATAAATACCGATGACATCTCCGCTGTAAGAGTTTGAGTTGAGCTAACTGGGATCGAAAAACTTTTGAAGTGTGAAGTTTACCGGCACAACCAACACCGCCACGGGGAGTTGTTGTACGTCAGTGATCTTTCCGCTTTCTTGCCAACTCCAGCGAAATTGCAAATCACCTCCAAGGTAACTAACCGAATTCAAATGGGTGATAAGGATAAATGGAGCATAATCGGCACAAATGATAAGTGTATCGTTCTCTAATTGGCACCGAACTTTTGCGGGGCCATCCAGCACAGACAAATGAAAACTCACAGAAGACGAGATTGTTAACGCTGCTCGGTGATCAAACAGGCCAGCCATGTGCGCCGATATTGCAGAATATTCGGTGTTTCCGTTGTTGCGGCAGGCATTTGGCAATGCTAGGTACAAGACAACAGAAAGGGGATTAATTTTCACAATCAGCAACCAAACAAATTGTCTCGTGAATGTTCCGGCTCCTTTTATACCGCTTTCGTTGGCTTTAACTCATTGATAGATGTTATTATTAACCGGAAAACGAATCGCCGAAATCTGGCACGCAAAGGTCACATTCTCAATGGTGCCCCAGTAGTCAGAAGCCTGCCACCGGTGCGAAAGCCCTTAAAGCTGTTTGTCTTTAGATTGCTCACAGTTTCACACTGCCTCTACTCACCTCGCAGCGGTTGATGAGCTTAGCCTTAAATGGTCTCGTACAAGACAAACGTAATATTAAACAAATTAAAGATATTATGTAAGGTCACTAATGTGCTAGAGCCGTGTTTTGAAAAATGAGTAATCATTGCATACAAATATTTTTACAGACAGTTTTATTTGTTAAAGATTGGTCAATGTTCTTTATTTATTTCGCTGAGGAAACATATTGTAATGATTTAGTTTTCTAGTCCACCTTCTATGTAAGCTATACAAGAACCCATTAGGAATGTACAGTTCTATACTGGTTCCTAATCGCTTCTCGTCGATTAGCGGAACATCGACTCTTGTATCGAGTTTGCGAAACAACTCCATACTCACTTTAAAAAATCGAGAAAATTGTGGGAAAATTCTCTTTGTTTAAATGCTTCAATTTACATATGTTAACAGTATCTACAATGTTCTGAGCCGTTGTGGGTTCCATCACACCCAGTGCAAATGTCATAGCCTGATTGTGGCACCACGTAGAAATGAAATGTGTGTGTGAATGGAGAAGGGTGTAGTTCATGAGTCAGTGCAGTTCAATTATTAATGCAGTCGAGAGATTGCACAGCTATGCTTGTAATAGTCTACCAAGGTTCACTTAGTCTACATTTTTTAAAAAAACGGAGATTAATGAGAATAAATCTGAACCGATCTTATAGTGGCCGACGGAATATGCCAAAATTATCAATATTTTATGAATCGAGCTTTCTGAGAGTGTTAGAAATCTACGCTTGGAAACACTGGCAACCTTAGTAATCGCTTCTATCGCAATTTAAATTTGTCCAGAAGAAACATTTTGCAATGCATAAGGGCTTTAATAGTAAGGGATTGTCTCACGCTTTATGTATGAATAAGCATATCAGTGAGTTTTGGTTACAAACTGGGTGCTTCACGAAGAGCATGATCAAAAATAGATGACGTTATTGTTAAGCTCACACAAATCGATGTTAGCTTGGATTTAAAAATAGTGCCGTTAACAAGCAGTACAAAGGAAGGCGTGATTCAACGTGCTTGTTCAAATCGAGTTGATGACTATCCTGTGTGCGCGTAGAACAATGCTGAGCGCGCGAGTCGAAACGTGTTTGCAAAATAATGCCTTCATATGTTTCAGGCAACCTCATATGATTCAAGCGACTAATAATAATAATAATAATAAGACAAAGGATAATATGAAACGTGATGGTCGTCGGTCTAGCGGCCATTCTCGTTTGCAAAGATCTCGTTCTGCTAGAGCAATAGCCGTTTCCAGCGAAACCTATCTTAAAGAACACACCATAGCGTTTTTATTTAGAGAGCATGAATGAGAATTCATCTACCTTGGAGTTTGTTTCCATCAATAATTTAATAGATTTTAACGAACGCATTCTTTGTGTGAAGATATTGACTAGCGTTTGGCTGGGGAACCTTGAATCTCACACAATTGTGACTTTAAATGCATATTCAGACCAGACAACCAATGTCGAAACAAGTTAATAATGTATCGATTAAATTAATTTCTAAATAGGCATAAATCATTTGCTAACCGACGGCTAAGTTTCCAAAAAAAGATAATAGAGGAAGGAAACGGCGAAGTCGACGATTTAGTTGTTCGAATAAAGACCCCATTAGTGCGTATATAAACGAGGAATTGTAGGAACAAGCTGGCTGAGTTATTTAAGCCTTCCGAATCACCCAACACAGAACCATCCGTACAGCCCGTTGAAGGTCTTTCTAGGGACAAGCGGTGGCTAATGACGCTAAACGGAACACACAAGTTTGCGCACGGAAACCCAGCTAAAAACCGAAAGTGGTCGTCGGCCGAAAGATCTTCGGCCAGACCAACTGGTGCTTATCGTTAAAAACGCAATGGGATCGAATCAAGATGATTCGTGGGTAGGCCCGGAAAACGTCGATGCCCCCCTCTCAATTGGAAACCGTCAGCGGAAGGATGGAAGATGGGACGTGTCATTTTCTTCACTGGAACGACGTGTCCGTATTGCATAAGCCGCTCGAAGAGCCGATAACCCATGAGGTGTGCGAAATAGGATTTTAAGCCCCTTCCCAACAAGTTCATTTATTATCTTGCATGTCCCTATATTCACACAACCCTTAACCTGCAGGGCCCGAAAACCTTGCGAAGGTCGAGCTGCACTAGGATGAAACCCCGCCAATTACGAAACATCCCGCTCAAACGGTGTGCCGGAAGAGTGGTCGAATCAAAGAAGATTTTGTGTGGAATCATTACAAACTCTCTTTTTATGATTGTGAAATCGTGAAAATGTTTACTGCATTGCACGGATGCGGGAGTTTTGACTTTTGAGGTTTCAAAGTAACTTTTAGTTATTTTCTGCGTAAAAGATCATCTTGACTACTGAATAAGAACTCCGCAGTTACCGTTCGGATAAGCCTTCTCTTATCTCTGAGACGGTCGCTAGGAGACATAACCTATACTGCTACTCTGTCGGCCCAGATGATAGAGATTTCGGCGGCATTGATGTTATTATCCTTATGGTATCGGCATTACCGATTTCTTTAACTATAACTTCCAAACGATATTAACCCGTAAAACTATTATTGGAATTTAATCAGTTGCTAAGTTTGGAGAAATGTACTCTTTTAAAATCACGAATATGAAATTGTTCATGGAAAAAGCTATTTGGTTAACTTACGCAGGACCTACATTAAAATATAACTGTAAGTGTAGCGTGTTTATCAAACTCAATTTCGATGCAAAAAAAGGATCGCCGCGATTTATTTTAAAGTGTTAGAGTACGACAGATCGGTAATCATTATCCACTTGGTCAATAAAGCCATTTTGATTATCGCGAAGGGTTGTGTACAAGTATTTGATAACATAATCTGTGAAATTTGATAAAAATAGAGGAAATTCTGCAAGCAGTAGCATTCTGTTCGTAGTAATTCTTACGCACGTTAACAATTTGTTCGCATTTAAATGTGCGGACTCTTTGGTGCATTTTATGAAATGGTGTTTTGTAACGCACTGAATTTAGAGTTTTTCCTCTGGAAGGATAACTTATTTTATGTATAATTTAAAGCCTTCCCTTGAAATCTGAACAGCGTTTCTGATCAGCGTTGGATTCAATATTCATATCGTATCGAGTAGGTTATCAATTATATTTATTTTTTCTATTTGTGTAATAAAACGCAACTGGGTAGGGCCTGAGGATTTTAATGGCCTTGTTTTTGCATCTTATTATTTGATCGTCCCACGAGGACCAAATCATTGAATGCCGACGGTGCAGCAGTCGGCAGCCTCGCTCGGTCGGTTTGACTTCCTTGTCAGGCAATCACGGATTGCAATCACGGGACGCTATTACCTGCACAATATGTACAAGAAGCCTTGTTTGAACATAGAACGGCCTCTATTTATCCTCCATTCTTTGCTCTTCTATTCTGCCAATAACGTTTTGACCGATTCAAGTCTGGGTTCGTTACCTCCACCATCAAGCATCGATTTGTTTATTTACGTGATTATACGGATTTTTTTATTTCGCGCGCTGAATGCCTAACAGCGAATTTGTTTCAGTTGAGAAGCAGAAGGAGGTATAGGAGGCGAAATTGTTTGGTCCAGAGGAACTGAAAGTAGCCGAATTGGGTTTACGAAGAGAAGGAATAGAAAGTAGGATAACTAAAGGGAAGGAGTAAATATAAAAGGTTTAGCAGACTTAGTAATCCAGGAAGATGTTGGAGGAGAAAAGGTTTAGTAAGATAAATTGGAGTTGGTTTAGACGAAAAACACAGGGAGGTGAAAATGCAAATTATCAAGAAAAAGATAACAAAGTGAAAATTATTTGTGTGCCCGAGGAGAAGAATGGAAGTTGGAGTATGAAGAAATTAAGAAGGTCTTTCAAATAATAGTTACATTTACAACAATACTTAAGCTGTTCAGCGACGCAAATTCAATTAGGCGTATGCATGTGGAATCGTCTTTTTTACTTTTAAGACTGAATCCTTTCTTTTATAAATCAATGACCGTAACTGACCATTGCAATTTTGCTTGCAAAATACTTTTTATTGAATAAAAAACGCTTGGTTTTCCTTTTACATTGAATTTTTTGAGGATTCTGAGAGCATGTGTGGTCCGAATGCTCAATCATAGAAATTGAATAAATTCGGTCGGGGCTGAAGCATGTCATCCACGGAGTCCAACTACAAGTAGTGAGGTTGAACTGACGTAAACATCAGTATAGTATATTGATGAAGCCCCACTATTAAAAAAAGGAGTTAATCAATGTAGTGAGTCCAACATACGGTTTGTTATACGGAGTCTATCTAATATATTCCACCAATGTGTCGGTTCGGTTTATAACACGAATCCATACAAAAGGGCCAGTTTGTTTGCGCTTAAAATGTTGGTACATCGGCTTCAGAGTAATTGACTTAATGATTGGTTTCTTTTGGCAGCTGTCAGAGGGTTACAAAATAGGCATGATCGTCACTTAAAAATAAATTTGATACATCAGTAACCAATCTACTGAAGTCGATATTTCTGTGCCTTCCACATAGACCAGATTTCATCCTTGTGATCGCCAAAATACATTCCAAAATTACGCAAACTTTGAACCCTCTTTTAGGCGTCCATCGCTCAACCAATTAAAAAGAACTGTTGGGATGGATACTTACGGAGTTGGAAGGCCACGGTAGAGTTGGAAGTACGGGGATCTCCAGTATCGGCTCTGACTCAAGAGCAGGTTCGGGGAAGGATTGCGACTCGTACTTTTTCTACGTCCTGTTCGGACGTTCGGCTCTTAGCTTCGCCTATTGGGTCGTCAGTTCGCAGATTTGTGCCACCATTGACTTCTTATCATCTTCTTCCGTATTGACGCCCGAAAACGGAACCGGTCAACGTCCTGTTGTCGACATTCTTGCAGACACGGCCTTTTTAGGCAGGAGCTTTTGCATCTTGCCATAATTTTTCTTCTACACCGCGGCAGTGCATATTGTATTGTAATCCGTTTCGGATTTTTTCAAATGCCTTCAACCGCGTAGTCAGTGTAGATTGTCAGGCCAGTGATATTACAGGTCCTATCATCCGCGTTTACTTCGCATGATTGAGCTTCGTCGTTGTCTGTCTTTGCATAGAAGTTGTTTATGCCGGAAAACGTGCTTGGGGTGGAGGTCCAGGTCAATTTCATTCGATTATCGGTCACAAGAAGGGCTTGGAAGTTGCGAGGAGCAAGTGGAGTGATCAAACAAATGAAAGTAAGCACAACTATTTGCTCATCCATTTCACCAAGCTGGTGGAACTTCAAAAGATCAGTCATCAGGGGATATTTCCATAAATTACAAAAATATTTTACTGGTTAGCGATTTTGAAAATTCTTATTTACAATCTTACACAATCGTTTCGGGCAAAAAGATGAAGCGCTGCAGAGGCTGTAAGCCGTGCTGTCAATATTGTCGAATGCCAGAAGCAACGCGTCTGCTAGGCTCGTTGTGGCTGTTGACTAAACCTCGCACAATCAAACCTGCACAACATAATTAAGCCTAACTTATCCGTTGTATTGAAGTAGTGAACGATAAATAGAAAATAATGCTTGCAATGGGTTGATAATAAATGGTGCTTTATTCGTTAAGCGGACTTTGTGTTTGTTTGTTTTAGGTCCAAAGATTGGACCTGTCTGGGTCAAATGAAGCGAATAAAACACAGAGAATTGGAGCCTCGACAATCGAACCCCCGGCTAAGAAAACTCTGCTCGTCCGCATTCTTTCAACACGCGACAACAGTTAGTGTTATCGTACCTTTTTACACGAAAATAGAAGACATACAATCGCTACCTTTGAAACTGTCCTACGAAAAGATCATTCAATTAAAAAAATAAACAGACTTCTACAAAATGCTGATTTTCTTCCATTTGGTACATTAAACGTCTTATTGCATCGCACAGGCTTCCGTTCCGCTATTTTTATTCGAATTCTCTCTCTTTGCAATATGAGAAACATCGCTTATTCTGCCGTATGTAGAATTGACCTTATCGATAGGGACACGCTTTTATAAGAAAAAGCCTTTCCGTAACTGTTCATTGGGCCCAACTTTGTCACCTTTCGTCTCCAAGTTGCCAGGTTGGGCTCCTTAGAACTGTACGATTCCAGTTACCTGGGTGTTGGAAATAAACCTTACAGACCACTGAAGTGAATCCTGATATTCCTAACACTCCATTAAATTCGATATTTCTATTACATCTAATAGCTCTGGCATTGCTTTCGTCAACTTCCTAAAGCGTTACGAACAATACCTCTTTCTCTGAGGAGTATGTTTTGTATGCGGCAACGTTACGATTTACGACAGAAACGGGTTATATTCGGTTTACCTTTTGATAAGTAATGTCTCCGTCATATCAGTAAAATCAACTAAAGTGTACCGCCTCATTCAGCTTATTCAAATTGTGTTGTCACGTTGTAATGCTGCGACGCGCAGATTAAATGTGCAGCCGGACAGGTTTCCCAAAATATAAGTTTTTCGATTTTATGTGGGCAAACATGCACAGTCAATGTGTGGCATTGTCTTCAAGTCTCTTTTATAACGGAGACCTGGTAAAGTGCTGCGATACCTAACTTGATCCAATAATCGCTATTCCTGAACCTAGCATGAATGGGGTTTTTATTCATTTTCGGTCGTACCGGTAACCATAATATCGTCAACACTGATAAATATATAATTTTAAAAACCGAATCGAGTCAACCTAAGAATTATGTTGAGTGCGCCGTTTTAAGTCGACAGATTGAGAGCATTATTCTTGAAAAAACGTGATAAAACCGGGAATTTGGACGCTGTTTTCCTTGGAAACGGCGCGTTTGTCGTTTTATTCTCCGTCACATTTCGTTTTTGCCTTTGTTAGTGTAAGCTGTTGATTGCCGAGAAACTTAATCTTTACTACCTGCTCCGATACGGCACTTGATCCCACCGAGCGTGAATCGCGTACTTGTTCATTTTCGTACGTACCGGTCAGTGTAATTTCGTCGACACTGGTAGATACATTATTTTTTAAACTAAATCGAGTTAACCTAAGAATTATATGGAGGGCGCCGATTTAAAAAGACGGATTAAGGGCATTATTCTTGACCTGAATGTCGACGCGGTTTTCACGGGCGACTGCGCGTTCTTCGTTTTATTCTACGTCTCATTTCGTCAAACAGACTTCCGTCCATCCGTTTTTATTCAGCTGCTGTAACTCGTTTTTTTTTGCAATTGTGTTTGAGAAAGATGTTTTAGCCGTGGAAAAAATTATCCTCGTTGATGAATACTAGCTGCACCATACACCTCCTCGGGAGGGACACGACTCTCTCGAAGCAGGTGACAAGAATTTTAAAAGACTCGCAAATTTTTACAAAATTAGGAATAAAATGTACCGCACCTGAATGGGAAGAAAATTCCGGTTATGCAAATGATTGAAATTGTTTAATTTAACTTGATCCAAAATCTATTGTTTGTAGCTGCTCCCTTATTTTCCGCGAGTATTTTTGTCGTCGACGTTTCCATGTGTAACAGCCTTTTCGACAGAGTTTTCTAAAACAAGGTCCCTTTAAGGTGGCATGTTTATTCCAACAGGCGAGAAAAGGAGTCGAATAATGTAGAAATAGGTATATGTGAATACGTAGAGGGGATGTGATTATCGTAACACGTAGATATGACAATTGGAGAGAAATGACCGGTAAGTAAGTTCAGAATGGTGAAGGAGGACGTTGAGTTGGTTCTGGGATTTCTGAATGAAGATCCGCAACTCGCACGCTGTGAGGTGTGTAACGTCGTTGGCGTAGACCGGTGTGTCCAAAAGTGCGCGCCCCTCCTATAAGGTAAAGGTAGCATAGTAAAACAAGGGGTGTTACATTACCCCCTTTCCAGGGGAGCACTGTCCTCAGTGCTCGTGGTAGTGACTATCTCCTCGTGATCGACCGGTGGAATGTCGGATTCCGGCAAAAATGGGATTGTGTCGGTATCCGCTGTAGCACGTTGTCCTCTGAAAGGGGTTCAAGTTATTATGGTGGACAGTCACAAGGGGGGCATTGGGATGTTCGGAGGCTCGGATGACATAAAGGTTTGGTTGTAGGACCCGTTCGACGCGGTAGGCTTCTGTACTCGAAAGGGGGTGAAACTGTTTAGGGACCCCGGCTGGGGGTACCGGCCAGTGTCTGCGTACCAAATCCCCGATTTGATGTGTCGTTGGTTTGCAGCTGCGGTCACAGTTTGTCTTCTGTCGATAATACCCGTCGGTGTAAACAAGCCAGGTTGTGGGTATTGCGGAGGTCTTCCTGTAGCTTAAGGATGGCGTCTGGTGGCTAAAACTGGCGGCGGGCGGGGGTCATGCTTAACATGTCGGCTAGGATTCTCATTTCGCGGCCTGTAACCATTTTGAAGGGGTTAATCCGGTGGACGAATTGATGGTGGAGCGGTATGCAAGGAGGCTGCGACCTCGGTGACAGTCCCGATCGTGGGGGTGGTTGTTGCGGACGAAACTGTTGAGAAAGTCGAGGAGCGTCCTATTGGTCCTTTTCACTTGGTCGTTTTCTTGGGGGTGGTGTGTGTCTTGTGTACGCCTAGCAGTGTGCAGAAATAGCTGAAAACTGCGCTCTCGAAGTTTGATCATTGGTCGCTGTGGATACTGTCAGGGACTCGGTGTGTGGAGACCCAACGGTTCAAGAATGTGAAATCGACCGTCTCCGCTTCCTGATTCGAAAGTGGTTCGGCTTCAGCCGCTTTGGTAAAGTGGTCTACCATAACTTGGATATACCGGTTTCCGCGTTCTGTCAGCGCAAGTGGGCCGACGATGTCGATACCGATGCGTTCTCCGGGGGATCAAACCGGCATTGGTTGGAGCGGAAGGGTTAGCATTTCGGCCCTTGAAACTGGCACACGGGGTACAGGTTCTGCAGAACGTGTTTACGGAGTCTAGGATATTTGGCCGGAAGTGTTTTGTGAACGAGAATATGTCGAAGAGTTCTCGGGTGGTTGCACTTTTCTGTCGCATTTGGCGGCCCAGTTTCTTACTGGCGGATTCTATAACTCGCTCGTACCCGTTGGGGTCAACCTGTGATAGTACTGCTCCGATGGGGGTGTCGCTTGCATCTGTGTCGAGGATGAAGGGTTGGGCGTCAGCGTCAAAGTTTGGCAAGGTAAGGATATGAGCTTCGCAGAGGGCCATCTTTAGCTTGGCGTCGTCATGTTCGGGGGCCCAAGGGAATGCCTTCTTGGCCTCTTTTTCAGTCAGTCTGTTGAGAGGGGCGACGATCTTCGCGTAACCTTTTATGAACTTTCTATAGTAATTGTGTTAGGCCGAGGAAGCTTCGTACGTCCGTTTGGTTTTGGGGACGTGGCCAGTTCTTGACGTCTTCGACGCGATCGCTTGTTATCTTTAGTCCTTTTCCCGAGATAATATTTCCGAGGTATTTGACGGATTTCTGTAGGAAGCAGCATTTTGTGGGGCTGAGAGTAAGGCCTGCCTCCTGCAACCGAGCGAGAACCGCGTCTAGTTTGCGGTTGTGTTCTGCCACTGTTCGACCGAAAACAATAACGTCGTCCAGGTATATTAACCACTGTTTGGGATATAGACCTTGTAGCACAATTTGCATCAAGCGTTGGAAGGTGGCTGCAGCGTTGGACAAACAAAAACACATGGTATCTAACTCGAATAGGCCGCTGGGGAGGATGAATGCGGTTTTCTCTCGATCCTTGGGGGTGACTTCGACCTGCCACTTACCGGATTTAAGGTCAATCGTGGAGAACCAGCAGGCGTGACCCAGCGCATCTAGGGTGTCGTCGATACTTGGCAGAGAGACGCGTTTTTGTATTTGTTTGTAAAACGGCACGTTCACCTTTTTGTTCCAGGGTAGGGCGGCTGGGTTTAGTTAAGAGCATGTAGCACCCAATTCAATAAGAGCCGTCCTGGGAAACCCCTCGACTGTGCAGGGTACTCGAGCCGCTTCCGTTTAGACAGACATCAAATTTGGCTTGGCGTGTACTGGGCGTGTAGTATCAGAGAAGTGGCATGCTTACCCGCCTGATTGTGACCGCAGGTTCTGGCATTTCTGCCGTAACGGAGGCAGATGTGGCAGTCTCTGTGTTGCCTGGGGGTCTGTAGGCTGTCGTCGGTTGACGTTGGCCCCGTCGTTGTTCAGCGTCTTGAAGACGTCTCACTAGGGTCGTAGCTTCGTCGATCGTCTTCGGGGGAGTGCTGGCAAGAGAGTCGGACCGAACACCACCACAGAAACGTTGCAGTGCGCGTTCTTCTTTCTTGGCGCGCGTGTCTTCGGTAAACGCAGCGTCGGCCATTATTCAGAAGGCGATCAAGGAACTGTGAGGGAGTTTCTCCCGCTCGTTGGCATCTCTGGAAGTATTGAGACTCCAACACAGGTTTTCGGAAAGCCCGGCGGAGTTTCGTGCACAGCACGTCGGCGTCGTCATCAGGGGTCTTCTGCTTTTATGATAGCGTTGGGACGAAGGAGACGCAGGATTGTTTCGCTCTTCTGGTCCACTGGTACGCGGGAGAGGAATAATTAACCGTTGCGTAGCCAGTTGTCAATGTTCTGGTCGGGTGTGTAAGGGACTAACGACGAATGTATCGCTTGGGATGGGTTCGATACTTCTGACACCAATGTGACATAATAATAATAATTGTAGTGGCTTTATTGAGGTCACGAAGACCAAAACTTTCAGCATTAAAAAAGGCAGGATAACAAATATTGGATGCGTTTTTGCCGTAACGGAGGCAGTAGTGGCAGTCTGTGTGTTGACTGGGGGGTATGTAGGCTGTCGTCGGTTGGCGTAGGCCCCGTCGTTGTTCAGCGTCTTGAAGACGTCTCACCAAAATCGTTGCTTCGCCGATCGTCTTCGGGGGATCGATGGCAAGGGAGTCGGACAGCACACCATCGCAGATACGTTGAAGGTCGCGTTCTTTGTTTTTGGCGCGTGTGTCTTCGGTAAACGCGGCGTCGGCCATTATTCGGAGGGCGTCAAGGAACTGTGGGGGAGTTTCTCCTGTTCGTTGGCATCTCTGGAATAATTGATACTCCGACAAAAAGTTTTGGAAAGCCCGGCGGAATTTCGTGCAGCGTCTTCTGCTTTTATGAAAGCGCTGGGACCAAGGAGACGCAGAATTGTCTCACTTTTCTGGTCCTCTGGGACGCGGTAGAGGAATAATTTACCGTGGCGTAGCCAGTGGTCGATGGTCTGGTCGGGTGTGTAAGGGGCTAACGGCGAATTTATCGTTTGGGATGGGTTCGATACTTCTGACACCAATGTGACAGTCTTCTCGTCAGAGCATTCTAAAAAGAAGGTCCCTTTAGGTGGCATGTTTATTCCAACAGCCGAAAAAAAGGAGTCGGTAATGTAGAAATAGGTATATGTGAATATATATAGAGGGGATGTGATTATCGTAACACGTAGATATGACAATTCGAGAGACATGATCGGTAAGTAAGTTCAGATGGTGAAAGAGGACGTTGAGTTGGTTATGCGATTTCTGAATGAAGATCCGCAACTCGCACGCTGTGAGGTGTGTAACGTCGTGGTCGTAGAAAAATGGCATGCAACGGAGCTCATCGTTAGGGGTCAGCATTAGGGCCGGCAGTCAGGTTCAATTGCGGAAATTAATTGCGAGATTATTGCGAGTTATGCTGTTCTGGCTCCAGCTGCACACTCCGTAGATGGACCCCAAAGCCAGGCATTACCTGTCGCCTTTGGCGGTGCGTGACCACGTTTTCAGTTTTACCGAGGCTCCAGAGATTGAGTCAGCAGTGCACTCGTCGTAAAAGTACCCCGTTAGCATTTTGTTTGGGATGCAGAGCAAGCGCGTTTGATACGAGGAGACTTTCATGGTTTTCCGAGGCGCTATTTTCAATCGATATTCCCGAATATCCAATGCGGACTTCGAGTCCCCGGCTACGATAGGATGCCGCATTTGAAGGTTTTTTCTAAACTTTGCAGTAGAAGTGATCCATGTGAATTACTTCGACTGAAATTGTTTGCGCATTTGTAGAAATTACGATGAGATTTGATGTGGGGTGGTCTGCCGCGAAAGTGGTTTTTGAACATGTTGTGTGACTGATTCAACATATTCCCCGTATTGGTTGTATATTTTGTTTCTTTCATTGGTTCATCAATTTTTTTCATGTAGAGTGCCCCAACACGAATGATGACGACACCAGCTCTTCTCTTTGTCTTCTTAGACCGCGATTATCTCTAACACAAATGTAAGCAGCGAGATAAAGCAGAACAACATCTGTGATTTAAGGAAGTTTTGTTTTGAGATCAAAAGACCGTCCAACTAATCTCAGCCTCGCCTTCTTCACACAAGCTGTGACTACAAAAACAGCAACTGAATATTTTGTTGATGTAGAAATAATGGCCGCTTTGTGTATCGTTGGTTCAAAATACTACCTGCTTGCATGAAAATAAGTAGAACTAGGAAAAATTAATCTTCGAATTGCTAACAATGAATTTGATGGTAGGTTCATAATTAGTTTAGGCAACAATTAAAATCTATCGAATACGGTCAACTTAATTGCGGCGAATTTGTGTTTGTCAAGACATATGGGAGGATATTGTGAAAACTACTTAAGTCAAGTGAGTAGATAAAGTTCATAACAGAATAGTAAAAGAACCACACGAGAGCGGGTACTTACAAAAGTATCTGCCAAGCTTCATTCGGGGACGTTTTATGAGATCTTGGTTAACTCCAAAGGTGAGCCCCTCTTGTTGTTCGCCCAATAACTGCGACTTGCCCACGTGGAAAATCGTCACGATGTCTCCGTGAGCCTCGTAATTCGCGTCTCTGTTGAGGGGCATCTTCAAACTCCTTTCTTACACATCAGCTGCGATAACTTCAATAACGAGACGCGTTATGATGTCGGAAGAGACAAAATAATTCTCAGTAGAAGGAAAGCAGACGAAAAGACGGAACTGAAACAATAGAAATATTTTCGTAAAAGTATTTCATTATCCCAAAAAATCTCCCACTTTTTATGGTGCATACTAACAAATATCTTTCGTAATTGAAGGCCTTATAAATATAAATATATTTACATCACGAAGTTAATGAAAAATCTTAATAATATTTATACTGAACTGTAGGTGAAGCGGTAGTCTTCACTGTTTATTTAAAGTTCGTCGAGATTTATTTTACCAGGCAGAAGGGACTGTTCAATAAAACAAAATCTTTCAAGGTGTTCCTTAAATGCGTCGATCTGGTACACATTTTGGCTTCTGGCGTCATAGTAAGGTTTCGTTAACTAGGATACAAAAATTTCAATCCGCAGCATATAGCAAGCATGGATTTAGTATCAATGGAAGATTTATAGATTATTTCGCTTCGAAAGTTGCAGTGATGCATGCTATTTTTGAAAAGCTCGGTCGAACAAGCTTAGTTGCTTCAGGTTAGCACAGATTACAAACAGGGACCATACACCGGAGGGTGATTTCAGTGTCATCACACATCACATAAGGTTACCCTCCTAGCTTTGTTTATCGATTCCGCAGAAATAACGGTTTTTGACGATTAATTGTTTTCTAGCTTTCACACATTATGAATGTTTACTACTGGCAATGCAGATTGAGTACGCAGAAATCCGTTAAGAAGTCATTCTATGGCCGCTTCAAAACAACAGGTTCCTGTGATAGTATCTACCAAGCTTTATTTGGGGGTGTTTATTTATAAGACACCCCGGGGTGACTGCCACTTGTTCTTCGCCAAATCACTGCGAATGTAACAGATCACTGCATTGTACAGTCGCCCAATAAAAGTGACTTGTCACCGGGGAGCATCTTCACGATGACGCCGTAAGCCTCGCAAATCACGTCGCGGTGGAGTGTAGAAATTTCTCAATTTTAGACTTTTTTTAAAGTTATAAAGTTAATTTATGAGCTAAAAAGATCTTATTATAATGCACAAGGGTGAGCTTTCGCAACTTAAAAACTGCCGCCGGTTGGAGTTGTCTTGGGAGAGATTATATGCAAATTGTAAATAATCTCAGGGATTTACTGTTGAGAAAGGGGTGATGCAAACATAACCAAATACAATCAATGGAACGGTGTATTCGTTTTTTTTAAAGAAAGATATCGTGAAAAAAATTGCACGGCCTTCAGAGATTGCACAATCTTTAGTGAGCGGTTTCAATATCACATTTAAAACGACGCGCGTTTTTTATGGCGGGAACTTTGACACGGTTCCGACAATCGTTACGGTGATTGGGCCTCTTTGGATCCCTTCAGAGTTTTAGTCACACAGACAACTGTCTTTCGTTGTTTCCGTGTATTGCGTTTGTTTGACAAATTAATCGAACCGCTCAGGAGATCCAATTGGTTCCCATTTTAATTTTTTTTAAAAATAAATGACCTCTGGAAATTTTGCTGATGTATTTTTTATTGTTCAATAAAACAAAATCTTTCAAGGTGTTCCTTAAATACGTCGATCTTGTACACATTTTGGCTCCTGGCGTCATAGTCAGGTTTCGCTAACTAGGATACAAAAATTTCAATCCGCAGCATATAGCAAGCATGGATTTAGTATCAATGGAAGACTTATAGATTATGTCGCTTCGAAAGTTGCAGTAATGCATGCTATTTTTGAAAAGCTCGGTCGAACAAGCTTAGTTGCTTCAGGTTAGCACAGATTACAAACAGGGACCATAAACCTTTAACCGGAGGGTGATCTCAGTGTCATCACACATCGTTGTTATCAACTGGTAGAAACCTATTTTTTATCAAAACGCTGATAACATTGTCTTTTCCTAAACCGCTCAGCAGGATGACAATGCCCAAAGATGAATAATTTAACGGACAAAATCTCAGACATGCATCGTTCTATCCACCGGACGACCTTCACCATGAAGCACTGATTAACCGGACATACTTACCTTTCTAAACAGTTCGGGCAGTACATGCTATGGCACTTGGCGCCAACGATTAAACAGTCATCGCATTTGACCAACTTTCGGCAACCACAAACATCCATTGACGTTATAACCCACAACTCAATGCCCCATGGATGATGGACAACTAAATTCGATGGACGCAAGGAACCTTTCAATGTGACTTTCCCACAAAAATAAAACCGTCGCATAATTGACAGGTTCGAAATCAGCAATGGGACGCTGCTCCACTCCAAAAAGGAAACCCTGACTCGTCAACTACCGCGTAGACGTGATAGGGACCGTCATCCGCAATGGTGATTGCTGGAGATATTGGGGATGATGTCAAATATCGACAAGAAACCAACTTTCGTTTTATGAAGACATCAACACACTTTCCGATCGATTACATTTATATGTATCTTGCTCAAGACTTTCCATAATTCCCGCTGATGCCAAAATACATTGTTTCATGTAAATCTTCCGAAGGTCCTATTAGCCTTCTTTTTTTATTGTGATGCATTTAGTCACCGGCAACCAAAGGGACTCTTTTATCAGTGGTTAGTTACGGGCACTTTCCACAATAGTCCGCAATCGCTGGCATTCTTTTGTCATGCTAATTGCGTATATTTCTTTTTCGTCTCGCAGACATGTTTTTTTTAATAAAACAAATGAATCAAATACATTTTAAAGTCTACTTAGCTCCCCAACGACAACTCATGATAGACTGAACGCATTTGCTATACGAAGGATACGATCAAACACGGCTGTAACACAAACAAAAGCTTTTCTCTATTTAGGAACAATCGTTTTCAGATTAAACTGTAAAGGTAATTGTATGACATTTAGTGGGTGAAATTGATTTTAGTTAAAACGATGGATACTGCCAAGTGAGGAGTTTATTCAATTGATCATAACGTTTGTGTAAATTGAAATGTATCGTCTAAGTGTGTCATCATCCCCAAGATCAAGTACCACCATCGGTCGTCAACGAATAGTCGGCAACGATGCTTGCTGGAGATATTTGTATCCGACAATAAATCCCTATTAGACAAATTTTTGGACTTTTGTCGTAAAAAACCCTTGTGAAAATACCATTGCCGCTTAACTATCATTTGTGCAGTGTAGGAGGAGAAGTAAGGAAAGATCTTCCTTAAAATCATTTCTTTGTCGACCGTTATCCGAACACAATCGGTAGGGCTTAACCCATTGAAGTTTCCGAGACAAATTTTGCGCAAAACAAAATCGTTTATCGCAATCATTGGAACACAACGCGTAATCAACAACGAAAATTACCATTGTGCATCACCGGATACTTTTGGTTAAGCACTAAACAAGGCGTCTCCATGGTTACCGTAGACAGTTTGTTTGGGGTGTGGCCATGCGGTTATTAATGGAACCGTCAGCAAAAGCTGAAGCTCGATTTTTCATGGTCTTTGATTGATTTAAATTTTGTTACGTGTTTATTTGCTTGAGTTAAATCCCTTAAATATTTACGGTTACATTTACTCGGAATGTTAGCGAGAATACAACGACTTCCCCAAAATTAAATAAAACCTTAACATGATTCAAGATTTCAAATTAAAAGCTTATGATATACACAAATAACACGAATTAGTTTTTTTAAACGTCCACATTTAATTATATGTATATTTGTTTAACTGTATTGTTTTTATTTCTTTAATTACGTTTAAGGTTGCGCGGCGTTATAAGCATCACATTAAAAGATGCTTTGCTCTGAAATCGGTCTTTTCGCAATTCGATGGATACTTACAATCACAGCATGCAAGTTTATTTATATAAAATAATTTTATATGTTTGGAACAATAAGTTATTGGAAAAGATGTATGTTTAAGTTTTTTTGTATTTTAATTCAAATACTTCTATAAATGTAAACATAATATTGTAGAATCGAAAAGAAAAACAGGTCTTTGAAACGTTGTTTGTGGTTTAAAACAGTATATTTTATTAAATTATATATTATTGAATATACATATATATATACATAATTGTATATCTTTTATTTAATGTTTAGTGTTCCGAGTTGGTGTTTTTCAGTCAACCGAATCGTACGTAATTTTATTTAAGGCATTCAATTTTTTTTTATTTAATCAAACTATAGAAGTTTGCGATCTGTTACATTCTATTTAAAAATACTGTGCAATTGAAACGAAAACCCAGTTCCGTTTGCATTATTCAATTGTGCTTGTCTTTTTTATTATTTGATTGATAGAAACGTTTCACTTTGGTTTAGTTTGCCTTTTATCTACTAATAATGAGGTACGATAGAACTTAACGTATGAACGTGTCGAATGAATGGGGATAAGCATGAGTATTCTCAGTCGCAGGTTAAATGTCTTATATATTTTTCAATACGATTCGACAAATAAATATTGATTTCCGATGCTCGAATTTTTGGTGTGTTATTAACTTGTTTCGCCCCGGACTGAACTAATTTATTAACCTCAAACAAACAAAGACAAAGTCCGGTTATCGGATGAAGAACCCCATTAATCATTACCACATTTCAAACAACAACAATACGGGAATGCTATCGTTCACTACTTCTTCACTGATTCAAACAATTTTGCAAAACAATAAATACAATCAATTTCTATTTGTCGAAGAGATTTGCAAGACAAGAAAATTGGGGATAGGGGTTGTCGTCCGGTTGACGTCTCACGATGAAAATAAAATATTCGTTTTAATACATTTTTACAGCTCGATGATCCATGTTGGCTCCCTGTGCATCTAACATTTAAGTTTAACTTAACATCATGCTGGGCTCTCCTTAGAGCCTTGTTATCCCTACGGGGTATTGCTGAAAAACCGTTCAAGAGAGATAACAAAAAGGTTTTTGGCAATCACTAACGCTAAACAGTGCAAGCAGACACGGCTGACGCATCATCTATTATAGAACAATTCGTGTTGTGCCCTGGATACGTCATAGTTGAACTTACCTACCTCAGATAACTGACCTTTAGTGAGTTGTAATGCACCATTGGCTCAGCATGTTAAGGCAGATGGGGGAAAAAAGATGCTGCACTATTCAGATGGAAGCTGTGGTAAAAATAACGAGTTCCCGTGCTAATCAGAAACATGTTCTCGTTGATTACTAAACAGTTCTCCTCGAGGTTATAAAAATACTGTGCTTATTATTATTTCAGCCAAACCTGACCTGAATATACAAAAATATGTTTCAACCTCCAAGAAAGCACGCAGTAATGTACGCTCCTGACCGGCTAAAATGTCTGGAAATCGTTTAATTTTATTAAGTGCATTTTATGTGCAGATTTGATTATATATTGCGTGTATTTAAACCTTCGATAGCCATGGTATAAGCCTACAAAAGGTCGTCCAATATTCCTTTTCTTCGTTTTAGAGGTAACGTCGTGCTTGCAGGTAACTATTAATATTTACCAAAATCCTAATATCTTTTAAATTATTACTTCATGTGTTCAATTTATTGATTTGTAAAAAAAGAGCATATTACTATTATGATTTTGTAGATGGTCATGATGTGTTATGTGGTGCAATAATAACCATTTACTCAATTCGATTCCAAGACATTAAAATGACAATCGATTTGCATTCCAATAGGACCAGCTAACTTTACGGCAACCGGCACGACTAATTCGAGGATACGGTTGGATTGGATGGCTTCTTCAAGAAATTCGACCCTTCAACACCCATTTTTTAAAATTAACGGAAACGGATCTCGTCCATGCAAAGATTCCAAAGTAAAACACAACGGATTAATGGACTGCATTATTAACGAGCTCACCGCATACACCGACTATAATGTTTCGCTGAAGTTGTGTGACAAGCCAATACTCGATAAGAGCACTATCTGCACTTCCTCCTCAATAACAACCACGAGAACACTGCCGGCAGGTATGCGATTTAAATTTTTATTGCATTAAAGTTCGACTTTTGTAAATAAAAAATGGATTCAGAAGTAATTAAAACTGTGCGTGTGCGTGTTTGTTAGAGGTCCGAACCATTCTCGGCCGGTGACAGTGTTGCTAGAGGCAATTACGACCTCGGCTTACGCAGTCTTTTTTTCTCCTCTTTTTTGGCCGAAACGTAGAATACCTCATCATTAAGCATAGTTGGATTCATGAAGTGCCGTATTATTCACCCTTTACCTCGAAACAAAAAGCCTTTTCCTCTGTGAGGGATGTGCGATTTAAAATAAAAAAACCGCGTCACAAATGATGACAGATATTCAAAATGTTCCTTGAGGAAGCATCTACATCTTTGAAAGTCTACTGAAACGCATACCGCTTGGTCAAATGGAAGAAACGCTAACTTTCAATCCAGCTTGCTTACTTTTATTTTTCTTATCATTCCACTAGCTCCAAGCAACCTCCAAGTCACTCCAGTTAGCTTTAATCAAATACAATTGACATGGACACCTCCAACAACAATGACTGGGGTTAGCAACTTCTATGCGAGGAATAGCGAAAGCAATCTCCAAAAATGCGAGGTTGATTCGGATGAGAGAAGCTGCACCATCAGTGGCCTTTCAATTTACACGTTATACATTATATTCCTACAGGCGTGTGACAAAGCCGAAGGCCACAAGCACAGAAGCTGTTCGAAAGTTGTATCGAACTATGTGAGAACCTCTCAAGAGGGTAGGTAGTAAAACGGAATATTTTTTGCTAACATATCGGTTTTAAAAATCATCAAATGTTCACGGGACATTCATTTTATTCAGAGGACTGTAAATCGAAAATTAAACCAATCTGCATAGTCAATGTGGGGCATTTCGTCAAGCATTTGTAGTATCGGAGACCGACGAATTTACCCAGAAGTTGAAGTCGCGAATGGCAATGTAAACCGCTATTGATTTAATCTAAACGCATTTAGAGGGAAAATCAATTAGGGGGTGTAAGTACTTCCTGAGCTATTCATTGTGCGTCTGCGAAGAGAGATAAGTTCTAAAGCAATGAACTTGCTGCGATAGCGAATTCGAAATCATTCAGTAAAAAAAGGAATAATCGACCGTGCGGATGAAGTTAACCGTGCACTCGATGTTTTAACTTGTATCACAAGCAACACAGCACATGGCCTTGACGGTTCGTCGTGTCTGCAAAACCATTGCATTTGCTATTTTTGTTCCTTCCACTTGTAGAAGCCAACATTTTCCTTCTACCTCTTAAAAGTTGATTTATCTAGTTCGTTTGATGAGAGAGCGGACCAAAGGTTGATAGTCTAATGTTAAGATTAGTGAATAAAAACAAACCGGTTTGAGCATCTACCCATTGACGTCAGTTGTATTTCAAAACTATTCCAAAAGGCTATAAGATGCACGTTTTACTCTGTTTTTCTATTCACGCAAATTATCATTATAATATTTATTAAATAAAAATTGACCCCTAAAACGCGTTTCTGTGAAATGTATTCGAAGATTGTCAAAAACTTCACCCAAAACCCACCTGCTTTCGTATGTGGCGCGTCTAAACACGTTGAAAATGGCTACGCGTTGCTTTAGTTGTAGAATATTTTTGGAACGACCAACGTTAAATTAATTTTCTATATTTTTACGCAGATTTCTTCGGTTTGCATCCCACTTTGATTAAACACTCATCCATTTTTAACAGATTCGCGATAACAGCTAACCTTATACCAAAAACTATGTCTGAAAATAGCGCAACTCCTAAATTTGATTGACCGATTCAGATTGATCAAGTTATGTCTTAGGATACGAACAAATTAACATCAAGACCAAGAATCGACATTATTGGCCTACCGCAATTGGCAAACAATATCTCTTGATTTTAATTGCTATTCGACTAATGTAATTGGCAATTCGTAAATATGTTATCGAACCGGAAGTGTCGACAGTACAGTTCATTCTAGATAAAATGGTTATCGCGGAAGGGCAAATAACATCTTTGGAAACGATTGTCGATAAACATGCCCGTGTTTGAAGTCGTCTGGCTGTTGACGACGAGATCTACCGCCGCGCGTTTGACCAATGGGAGTTGACGCAGTGTGGTGATGGTATTATGGGTTGTCGCGTGGCTTTGTTGCGATCTTTGAAGTTTGAGATGACACCAAAAAAGGCAAAGAGTGAATGTTTATTAGTCTAAAGGGAAACGTGAAGATTATTTGTTGTTTTTGCCGCATATTTGGGTAATCTAAAAGATTGTGCTTGAGGGCACCATTACAATATAAATTCAGAATTTATTATCATCCTGAAGGTTTGCTCGTATCAAAAACCAATAGAGCTTACTTTTTTAATACAAATAGCTCCAAAGAACCTCCAAGTCAATTCAATCAGTAATATAAAGATGACGTTGACATGGGAATATCCAATACGGACTATCGGCGTCTTTTACTTCTTTGCAACGACAAACGGAAGTAACCCTCAAACATGTGAGGTGTACCGGTTAGATAAAACCTGTACCATCAGTGGCCTCTCCGCCGACACGGACTACGCGGTGTCGCTCATTGCGTGTGACACGGAAGAGGGAGATCCAACCAGAATCTGCAGTGAAGCGGTTACGACGTTGACAAAGACTTTAGTTTCCACTTTCCCGGTGGTTGCCGTGGCCGTCGGCGTTTCCGTGGGCCTCCTCCTTTTGCTTCTGACCATTCTGCTCGTGACATATCGCCGTCGCATCCCAGGTCTCAGGGATTTATTCAACAAAAGCCGATAGAAGACAACGTCTTATAGATACAGGAAGTGAGAATTTAAGGTGCGATAGTTGCGGCCATATGAAGGCGGCATCACTTATTATTTGTTCTTAGAATCCTTTTTTTCAATTTTAAGTTATCTTAACGTTCACTCGGTTTATCTGAATCTCAATACGGCCACAGGTTCTCACGCGACACAAGTATTTTGTGTAACGTCATGATTTTTTTGTATTTTTAGAATAATTAGTCAACTCTGGATTTTGAATTCTATGTTGCTCCCGCCTTCCTTAAACATACTTTATCTACTTTTAATTCTCAATCCTTTCTTTGATAAGTCAATGACCTTTAGAGACCATTAAATTATTCGTTGCACAAACTTTTTTATTCAATAAAAAAACTGGGTTTGCTTCTTACATTAAAATATTTCAGAGCATATGTTGTCCGAATGCCCAAACATAGAATTAAATAGATTCGGTAAGGTCATCACCCGAGTCCACCTACTTCATTTCATCTTAGCAGGTTTACAGCTGATCTCTGATTCGCGTTTCTATGACTAACAGAAGCGAACCCGCTCTCCCCTGCAAGTTGACGCGTCGTACGCTCCCGGGATCCCCCACCCTCACTATTTAACTCGGTGCCAATTTGGAGCGTCGCTGTGGCAGTCTAATCATGCTGACTTTGGTACCGCACTTTAAAAAATATTGTATACGACCTGGCTGCACGTGTTCTCATTCTGTATAGGTCTCGGTTGGCTATTAGGGTGATACCGATATTACAGACCATTCGTCTATTCTATATTAAGGGTTACTTCTACCCTCTATATATTACTACCACATTTGGCGTCGCAACTATGTCGAAAAAACCTCGAATCCTTATCAGTTAATGCAACTTCACGAAAAGTGTCGGACTACATTGAGCGTTTCGAAATTACCAAAGATAATCTCGCTGAAAAAAAGAAAGCGGCTTATTTTCTGAACGCCCTTGGTAAAGATTCTTATGCTCTGGTGGAGAACTTTGTTTATCCGGATATTCCTACTAAAATGGCACTAGCCGAGATCCATGCAGCTATTATTCAGCATGTTCAGCCAATATCTTTTGAGGCAATGGAGAATAGAATTTGAGTTGTTTCAACCGTCGAACCAATGTCATTAATACTTTTGTTTAAATTTACGCTACTGCAAACTATAATTCAGAGATATCTAACTTAGCGTTTTAAGCCAGGGTGGACCCAGGTAGGATTGTTGCACCCGATTCTACAATTCGCGTTGGACCGGTCTCTAATCTTTTTTTGCCGTGCTATCTTCACTGTCTCGCCAACACGAACCCCAATGCATTAGAAAAGCTTTTCGCTTGTGCCAAGACCGCTCAAATTCGTTTCTTATCTGAGCCGAAACATGTATTGCGTGACAACTGGCTCAGAAGCACCCAGGATACGATAAAAATCAAACCATTATTTAAAGGAGGGTGTTAGCGCAAAACATTAAACAAATAGCTCCAAGCAACCTTTAAGTCACTGCTTTCAGTCATGATAGGATGATATTAATATGGAAAGCTCAACGAACTGCGTCGTAAACTTCCTTGCAACGACGAACGGGGAAACCCCAAAGTGACGCCTAGTGAAATTGACTGCAGCCGATTGTCCCAGCAACAACCGCCTACACTATGTCGGTCTGGGAAAAACGAGGGACAAATCATCTTTTTAAAATCTATAGCGCACCTTAAAGAATGCATAGGAATACTCTTTTGTTAATGATACTAACTTCAATGGTAGTAAACTTCTTGCTGCTCGTATTTAAGATGAATTATCCGATCCCTATTATTATAATTTATCGAAACGAAGGATTTTGGACGCGCACGTGACTCGGTATGTGAGGTTATATTTTTGTTTCCATAGACAAAAGAGAAATGCACGTATTAATTTCAACCTGAACACAGGTAATGCAACGAATGACACAGTAACAATCTAAGTAAATGTCAAAATATTAGAAATGTTGCCATACACTCTTCAGAAAACGAAAATAAAATATTTTTTTTTAGCTAAAACCCGGCAACAATATGCGATCGGGGTATTTGAGTTCCGGGACAAACAATGTCAAAGTATTTTTAAATGAATGCTTTTATCTTCTGTTCGAGGCGCGAATTGTTTTTTAGAGCAGTTGGTTCAATAAATATTTCAAGCTAGCAGTTTTCCGGCATAACAAGTATGAAAATTTTCAGTTCTTCAACGTAGCGGGCTTTGTCGAATTGTGAAGGTGTAAATGGTTTTTGCTATAACGAGAAGAGTGGGGCAACCATCGGTTGCAAACGTATAGATTTTGCATAATTCCTACACCTGATAACTTCTTTGTTCAACAATTCGCACTTTCCGAAAGCAGGACCTTCTAAGACATTTAACGTTACACGCCATACATCCCAACTTAGAACCGGTTATGTTTAATTACATAGAGCCGACATGTGTTCAGATATCGCTGTGTAGTCAGCACCACCGAAGTTGATGCAGCCGTTTCCCACAGTGAAGAACAATGCGACGAAAAATGCACGCATTTCTGCAATCAATAGCCTCATCAATGTGCCGGCTTCTCTTATACCGATTTCTTCGGTGTCGGATAATTGACAGATGTTATTGTTTACGAGATAACAGTGGGTTTGAAAGCGGTGTAATCTGCCACAAAAACATCACCTTCTCATGCGCGTACCAGAAAGCATAAACATACTGCAGGTGCGAAAGCACTCGGAAGTGTGTCTTTGGACTCCCAAGCTCTGCTTTCGACACTGTTTTACACTCCTTCTGCTCAAATTGCATTCGATTTTAGTGCCAAAACAGCTTAGCAGTTATTGGCTCAGTGGCAAACATACGTGAGCAATCAATCTGTCTTCCATTTGCTTAAGTCGTGTTTTGACGGAGAGTATAGGCATGCAATTATAAACTGAGATTATTTGTTTGCCAATGTTCAATAGATGTCACTCGCAATAAGGACCAGGTTAACCTGCTTCTTTTTTTTAACGGGCATTTTCGAAGTCAATTGAGTAAACATATATAAGTATAAAAACGGAGCTGTTTCTGTTAAACAATACCATCGTCTTACCTTGTTCCGGTAACGGGTGATGACACAAACGTATTGCCATCCTTCCTTAGGGTCCAGAAAACAAGCCATGCGCCCTCGTTGACTCTAGAATGGCTGCATTTACGACGGCGATCGTTGTGAATCCGTCCGGATAATAAAAGGCCACATCGATTCTTCAAAGTTATTTCCAAACATATATAATCGGATATAATAGACAGTAATGCTTATTCGATCAACAAACAATACCGGTATTCGGTGGATGTCATTAATAATGGGATTTTTATGTGAAACCTAAACAATTTCTTCGCGTTACCTAAATAAAGCGATTGTGCACAATTAAAATGCTCATATCTTTGGTCGTTATATCGAAATAAATAATGTTTTTTTTATACTGCGACTGTCAATATTACTACGAATGGACGGAGTGTACATTTGGTGGTTCTACCATTCACCGTCCCAATAGTGAAGAAGAATATTTAAAAAAATGTATTAACTAGAAACTACCAAAACCAATACAATCAGAGAAAAAAAGCACCCGGAAAATTTAATCAAAGTATTTCAAAGCGAAAATACTGATGACCTCTTCGCTGTGAGAGGTTGAGTTGAATCGATAAAACATTTTAAACCGGAACCACATCATCCGACAAAACGTTCTACTACGTTTCCAATTTCTATCATTCTATCATGCCCAATATCCTCACCTGAAGAGATAAAGTGCAGGAACGTTGAGACAATTCGATAGTTTATTGTATATTTTTAATACTGTTTTATATAACACCGAAATATTTCATCCGCTCGATCTCAAAACAGCGATTTCCTCTACTGTTCATTCGTAGTTTTATCGTAATAATTCACAGTCGAAAACTAATGCCAAAATAGCGAATCCCGGGAAAAGAAATCCAACAACCTACCGTCCATAAAAAAGGAGATCATTTTATGGAATTTTATTCATATGAACGCCTTGAAAACCACCGAAACCATAAAAATTAGATAAATACACCTCCGGCACAAACTTTCGTAAAGTATTTCAAAACGAAAATCCTGGTGAGCTCTGTGATCTTTGTGTCTTCAATGGGCCAAGTTGGTTCAAAATTTATTTCAAGTTTGCAGTTATTTGGCACAACAAACTCGCCGATTCTTTAAACAACAATCATTGCAACTTCTCCGAGGAGAATCTTTACGATGTCATCGTGAGCCTTACTGACTGCAGCTACTTTGATGAATACAAGTAGTTCCATCAAAAATGCATCTTAAAATTGCCCAATTATAAGTAAATAGCTAGTAAACAAGTCGTTCAATAGCATGTAAATAAGATCTTATTCGGCACACAGATGTGTCTGTCTGGATTAATCGGTTGTTTTTGGGTATCAATAATTACGCTCATTTGATTAGATTATGACTTTGAAGCCCTCTGTCGCGCCCGTTTTGAGGCCGATCAATTGAAACCGATTCCAAAAATGAATATTTTAAAAAGGTTTTGTCGGAAGAGGGAATTATTGGACTAGGAATATTATATGGTTGGTCATGGGCGCGACGGACTTGATCACAACTGAGATAAAAAAACGTGTGTGGTTTTTGGCAGCGAGGGAGAGACTTCTGGGGTCTGGTTGTGCGCTGCTAGCAAACTTAGCTAGCTTCTGCAGAATATCGGAGACAAGAAGAGACTGCCTAGCGATTCTTCGGTCAACAAACTAACTCGGTGAGCAATGATTTCCACTGTAGACCAATTTCGCCGGCAGGAGTGCACATTGGGTATTAAAGTATAAACAAATTGCGAGCAGGACGAATGAAATATATCAATTCGAAATTACCGGTTATTTTGGGCACTAAGGGCGGACTTCAGTGTTTAACGGCGAGGGCCTTACCATGCTATTGGCGGCGAGATTGCAAATTCCCTCACATCCATTGAATTGGCACATCTTTGGGTAAATTACTCAGCACACCACAATTATTGGGTAATGACGGAGAAGTTTCGTTTCCGACTCTTAATTGTTGTGGTCGGTAAGAGAAATCATGTTTAAGCCAATCAATCAGCCATCCTTCAACGCATCGTTTAAGAAGACGGGAAAACAATGCGTGAGAATGTTGAATGCCGGCGTTAATTCCGAGAATACTCGCTCCGTCAACGAATAAAGACAAGAGGACGTGCGAAAACGTTCCCATGGCATCTAGTGGGCTTCTATAAGCTTCTTTATAAGAAAACTGGTACGGGTAATCTTCAGTTTCTCCAATTTAGAGAGGAAATGCTTCTAGAACAACTTTTAACTAAATAATTGAGTTGGCGATAGGTCTATAACGAAAAGGTCCCGCTGAACCATCTGCCGGTTGTGGAATAGGGTTTTATAGTCACTTGTCCATATTCCGAAGGAAACGACCATTATCTTAACGAATACTTGACGAGCTGGGTGACAATGTGAGAAATCTCGCGGTTACATATTTTCAGAACTGCGCTTCATCAGAAGTCGCTGTTTAGGTCTTTAGGGATAGGAAAGCGCACAGAACGAACACTTTTACACGAATATAGAGTTCCTCATTAGCAAGTGCAGGTACAATTATACAATTAAAGGTTTAAGGAATCATAAGAGTCAAAAAGTAATGAAAAAATGTAAATAGTTATTCATGGGTCGTGGAAGGACCAACTTTAAGTTCTGGAATATGTTGCGCCCTTTAAAACAAAATTGGCACATTCAAGGTGAACGTTGAGCGCCTAGGGTCTGTCCTGATCTACACTGACCTAACCTCAAATCGTCGTGCTTCAATTATTCGTTACATGAATAAAGCCGTTTCAACCACTTTAACAAAAGAGGAATCGATGTAGCACGAACGATTATCTTGCTATATCTTTCCCAGTAGCCGAGAGACGTTCCTTTTTGTACGTCCGAAAACTATCCATTATTTTCAGTTAAACTTTCGACTTCAACTTATGTATCCCGTTTTCTGTCACCTAGTCGTATAAGCGGACATTTCAAACAGATAATGTTATCGTAACAAATACAACCTCGTCTCTTGAATCCAGTAGACGAGAGGTTAATGTTAAACAGGATTTAAATGCGAAAAAGAAACCCTGCCGAGGGATTTAAAGTTCAAATTAAACCTCAGGAATAATGCGTTATTATTCAATTTCCAGACAACTCATCCAGTATTGTTCGAGCTGTCGTGTCTTCGGAGAAGCAGGGATCCTCTTTTTTGATTTTCAAAAAAACCATTAAACTTGCCCTGATTTGTGAATAATTCGGTTGTTATGCATCGCGGGAGAGGCCGGGTCACGGACTAAGTCTGACAAGAATGGGTCGGAACGACTTATCGCTATTTTAGTGCTATTATCGACGTTGATTGGGTGATTGTTGCTTCTGTTGTTGTTCGAGTCTAGTTTATTCTAGCAGAAGCTGTGTCGTATCAACGAGAAACGAGGAGCGTTTTGTACAGCAGCTATTGGTAACACTCAAATACTGGAGACTCGGTTTTCATGCTGACAAGTATTTGAAACTATTTAGTTAAATTCAATAATTCCCTTTATCCAAGATAAGCATAAGTATGTTTATTTCTTCTAAATAAAAACAATATAACTACTGGAAGCCAATCAAATTTCGCTTTAAATCGCATTGCTCGCAAAACGATTACTAATGATAAACTGTTCTAATTTGCAATACGATTAAAACTTTCAATAGTATCTTAAATCATAATTTCGGAACAAATACAAAAAATCCCTCAAAATTAAACAACGTCTTCATTATCATCTAAACAATAAACTTGGATGATATAAACCAAAACACGATGAAACAATTAATCGTTTAAAAAATTAAATAATTAAGGAAATGAAATTTGTTTCAAATGTTTTAAAATTTAGGTGAAGAACCCGCGTTTTTGTAAATGGCTTATCCAAAATTGGAAGGGTACTTTCAACAAAAACAAGCAAGTTTATTTATATACTATTCATTTTCTCATAGCAAAATTTCATAACTTAGTTAATGAAAACCAAATGATTTTATAATTTTTATAATTCCTTTATTGAATCGACAATATATAATCAAACCCCCCATCAAGACATTTATTAAGTGATTCGGATTTTATAAGAATGGTTTTGGAAACACCGACAGGTTATTTTAAGGTTTCTTCGACTCTATATTCCAATGTTCGAATGATGTTTGTATCTGCTCTGACGATATATTGTTTATTAGTTATATTTCTGATGAACACCTCCGTCGGCAATTTATTTGACACTGTGACATCCTTCTCGTCGGTGTTTCCTAAAGCAGAGCCCTTTTTAAGTGGCATATTTATCCAAAGACGAAGGAAGGAGTCGTAACGTGGAAATAGGTATAATGCGGATACGTATAGAGGACACGGTTATCGTAATATGTATATATGACAATGGAGAAGAAGAACCGGTAAATAAGTTCAGAAGGGCGAAGGAGAACGTTGAGTTGGTTCTGGGATTTCTGGACGAAGATCCGCAACTCGCACGCTGTGGGGTGTATAGCGTCGTGGACGTAAACCGGTGTGTTCCAAAGTGCGCGCCCTTCCTATAAGGTAAAGATAGCATAGTAAAACAAGGGGTGTTACATTACCCCCCTCCAGGGGGAGCACTGTCCTCAGTGCTCGTGGTAGGGACTATCTCCTCGTGATCGACCGGCGGAATTTCGGATTCCGGCAAGCATGGGAGTGTGTCGGTATCCGCTGTAGCTAGATGTCCTCTGAAGGGGGTCAAGTTATTATGGTGGACAGTCACAAGGGGGGCATTGGGATGTTCGGAGGCTCGGATGACGTAAAGGTTTGGTTGTAGGACCCGTTCGATGCGGTAGGGTTCTGTACTCCAAGGGGGGTGAAACTTCTTAGGGACTCCGGGTGGGGGTACCGGCCGGTGTCTGCGTACCAAATCCCCGATTTGATATGTGGTAGGTTTGCAGCTGCGGTCATAGTTGGTCTTCTGTCGATCGTAGGCCCGTCCGAGATGTAAACGAGCCAAGTTGTGGGTATTGCGTAGGTCTTCCTGCAGTTTAAGAATAGCATCTGGTGGCTTAAACTGAGGGCGGGCGGGAGCCGTGTTGAACATGTCGGCTGGGATTCTCATTTCGCGACCGGTAACCATCTTAAAGGGGAGAATCCGGTGGATGAATGAATGGTGGACCGGTATGCTAGAAGGCTGCGACCTAGGTGAACGTCCCAATCGTGTGGGTGGTTCTTCAGGACGAAACTCTTGAGGAAGTCGAGTAGTGTCCTATTGGTCCTTTCCACTTGGCCGTTGCCTTGGGGGTGTCCGGGGGTGGTGCGCGTCTTGTGGGCGCCTAGCAAGTGTGCAGAAATGGCTGAAAACTGCGCTCTCGAAGTTGGATCCTTGGTCGCTGTGGATACTGTCAGGGACACCGTGTTGTGAGACCCAACGGTTCAAGAATGTGAAAGCGACCGTCTCCGCTTCTTGATTCGGGAGTGCTTCTGCTTCAGCCGCTTTGGTAAAGTAGTCTACCATGACGAGGATGTACCGGTTGCCGCGCTCTGTCAGCGGAAGTGGGCCGACGATGTCGATACCGATGCGTTCTCCTGGGGATCCGACAGGCATTGGTTGGAGCGGAGCGATGGGGTTGGTATTGGGGCCCTTGAAACTGGCACACGGGGTACAGGTCCTGCAGAACGTGCTCACAGCGTCTCGGATATTTGGCCACCAGTATCGTTGTGTAATTGCGGTTTCCATCTTGCGTTCTCCTGGATGGCCGAGTTGCTCGTGGACGTCAAAGATTACTTGGTTGACTAGGGAGCCAGGGACAACTACGCGTTCAGATTGGGATCGATCTTGTTGGTAGATGAGGACGTCGTTCTGAATCGACAGACGGGGCCATTCGTGCCAGAGCGGTTTAGCGGAGGGGCTTGCGAGGCTCATCTCGGATGCTGAAGGTTTCCGGCTTTTCCGGAGGACGCGGTCATAGATGATGGCGGTGTCAGGGTCGCTGCTCTGGGTTGATGACCATTGGTACCGCGTATGTTCGCGTATGTCGTGTATGTGTGAGAGTGCGTCTGCGTTTGAGTGTGTCTTTCCGGAGCGGTACTGGATTTCAAAATCGAATTGCTGGAGCTCCTCGTACCATCTGGCTACGGATCTGTCGGTGTCCTTTATTGTTGTCAGCCACGTAAGTGCGCGATGGTCGGTCCTGATGACAAACTTACAGAAGAGTAAATAGGGGCGGAAGTGTTTTGTGAACCAGAATGTGTCGTGTGGTTGCACTTTTCTGTCGCATTTGGCGGCTCAGTTTCTTACTGGCGCATGAGATAACTCGCTCGGACCCGTTGGGGTCAACCTGTGATAGTACCGCTCCGATGGCGGTGTCGCTTGCATCTGTGTCGAGGATGAAGAGTTGGGCGTCAGCGTCAAAGTTGGGCAAGGTAAGGATGGGAGCTTCGCAGAGGGCCATCTTTAGCTTGGCGTCGTCATGTTCGGGGGCCCAAGGGAATGCCTTGGCCTCTTTTTCTTTCAGTTTGTGGAGAGGGGCGGCGATCTTCGCGTACCCTTTTATGAACTTCCTATTGTAGTTGGTTAGACTGAGGAAGCTTCGCACGTCCGTTTGGTTTTGGGGACGTGGCCAGTTCTTGACGTCTTCGACGCGATCGCTTGTTATCTCTAGTCCTTTTCCTGAGATAATATGTCCGAGGTATTTGACGGATTTCTGTAGGAAGCAGCATTTTGTGGGGCTGAGAGTAAGGCCTGCCTCCTGGAACCGAGCGAGAACCGCGTCTAGTTTGCGGTTGTGTTCTGCCACTGTTCGACCGAAAACAATAACGTCGTCCAGGTATATTAAACACTGTTTGGGATATAGACCTTGTCGCACAATTTGCATCAAGCGTTGGAAGGTGGCTGCAGCGTTGCACAAACCAAAAGACATGGTATCGAACTCGAATAGGCCGCTGGGGAGGATGAATGCGGTTTTCTCGCGATCCTTGGGGGTGACTTCGACCTGCCAGTAACCGGATTTAAGGTCAATCGTGGAGAACCAGCAGGCGTGACCCAGCGCATCTAGGGTGTCGTCGATACTTGGCAGAGAGACGCGTTTTTGTATTTGTTTGTAAAACGGCACGTTCACCTTTTTGTTCCAGGGTAGGGCGGCTGGGTTTAGTTAAGAGCATGTAGCACCCAATTCAATAAGAGCCGTCCTGGGAAACCCCTCGACTGTGCAGGGTACTCGAGCCGCTTCCGTTTAGACAGACATCAAATTTGGCTTGGCGTGTACTGGGCGTGTAGTATCAGAGAAGTGGCATGCTTACCCGCCTGATTGTGACCGCAGGTTCTGGCATTTCTGCCGTAACGGAGGCAGATGTGGCAGTCTCTGTGTTGCCTGGGGGTCTGTAGGCTGTCGTCGGTTGACGTTGGCCCCGTCGTTGTCCAGCGTCTTGAAGACGTCTCACTAGGGTCGTAGCTTCGTCGATCGTCTTCGGGGGAGTGCTGGCAAGAGAGTCGGACCGAACACCACCACAGAAACGTTGCAGTGCGCGTTCTTCTTTCTTGGCGCGCGTGTCTTCGGTAAACGCAGCGTCGGCCATTATTCAGAAGGCGATCAAGGAACTGTGAGGGAGTTTCTCCCGCTCGTTGGCATCTCTGGAAGTATTGAGACTCCAACACAGGTTTTCGGAAAGCCCGGCGGAGTTTCGTGCACAGCACGTCGGCGTCGTCATCAGGGGTCTTCTGCTTTTATGATAGCGTTGGGACGAAGGAGACGCAGGATTGTTTCGCTCTTCTGGTCCACTGGTACGCGGGAGAGGAATAATTAACCGTTGCGTAGCCAGTTGTCAATGTTCTGGTCGGGTGTGTAAGGGACTAACGACGAATGTATCGCTTGGGATGGGTTCGATACTTCTGACACCAATGTGACATAATAATAATAATTGTAGTGGCTTTATTGAGGTCACGAAGACCAAAACTTTCAGCATTAAAAAAGGCAGGATAACAAATATTGGATGCGTTTTTGCCGTAACGGAGGCAGTAGTGGCAGTCTGTGTGTTGACTGGGGGGTATGTAGGCTGTCGTCGGTTGGCGTAGGCCCCGTCGTTGTTCAGCGTCTTGAAGACGTCTCACCAAAATCGTTGCTTCGCCGATCGTCTTCGGGGGATCGATGGCAAGGGAGTCGGACAGCACACCATCGCAGATACGTTGAAGGTCGCGTTCTTTGTTTTTGGCGCGTGTGTCTTCGGTAAACGCGGCGTCGGCCATTATTCGGAGGGCGTCAAGGAACTGTGGGGGAGTTTCTCCTGTTCGTTGGCATCTCTGGAATAATTGATACTCCGACAACAAGTTTTCGGAAAGCCCGGCGGGTTTCGCACAGCACGTCGACTTCGTCATCAGGAACACAGCGTCTTCTGCTTTTATGAAAGCGCTGGGACCAAGGAGACGCAGAATTGTCTCACTTTTCTGGTCCTCTGGGACGCGGTAGAGGAATAATTTACCGTGGCGTAGCCAGTGGTCGATGGTCTGGTCGGGTGTGTAAGGGGCTAACGACGAATTTATCGTTTGGGATGGGTTCGATACTTCTGACACCAATGTGACAGTCTTCTCGTCAGAGCATTCTAAAAAGAAGGTCCCTTTAGGTGGCATGTTTATTCCAACAGCCGAAAGAAGGAGTCGGTAATGTAGAAATAGGTATATGTGAATATATATAGAGGGGATGTGATTATCGTAACACGTAGATATGACAATTCGAGAGACATGATCGGTAAGTAAGTTCAGATGGTGAAAGAGGACGTTGAGTTGGTTATGCGATTTCTGAATGAAGATCCGCAACTCGCACGCTGTGAGGTGTGTAACGTCGTGGTCGTAGAAAAATGGCATGCAACGGAGCTCATCGTTAGGGGTCAGCATTAGGGCCGGCAGTCAGGTTCAATTTCGGAAATTAATTGCGAGATTATTGCGAGTTATGCTGTTCTGGCTCCAGCTGCACACTCCGTAGATGGACCCCAAAGCCAGGCATTACCTGTCGCCTTTGGCGGTGCGTGACCACGTTTTCAGTTTTACCGAGGCTCCAGAGATTGAGTCAGCAGTGCACTCGTCGTAAAAGTACCCCGTTAGCATTTTGTTTGGGATGCAGAGCAAGCGCGTTTG